>JAJPUD010012016.1:0-51410 GCA_023553655.1 Myrmecobius fasciatus
AAGAATTACCCACACATATGTTATGCAAATAAAATAAAATTAAAAAAAAAAAGAATTATACCCTGGGAGAAGTGAACCCAACAAGGCAAAGAAGCCTGAGCTCTCCCATATTCCCCTTCAAACAATTTTAAATTACTCCTCAAAGTGAATTCTAGAACAGCAGAACCCACAAAAGAATGAGGTAAACAAATTGTCCAATCCAAGACAACTTAGAAGGTCAGGAAGAAGGTCTATAAAGCTAGAGTGAATGTGGAGTGAAGGGCTGAGGCCCATCGAACCAGCAGGCTTTGGGGGCACCTGAATCAGCAAATCAGCTTTGGCTTCCAGAATTCTCAGCTCATAGATAGCTGGGGGTGGACAACTGGTCAGAAGGAAATTACAGGGGCCCCTTTGCTGGCACTGGATACAGGATTCTATTGCATTGCCCAAACATGGATTCAGGTCACAGTCCTAGAATGAAAAGGAACACTAGCAAACAAAAGGATTGCTGCTACCAGGGAGGTATTTTCAGAAGGAATTAGTAATCCAACTGTATCAAAACTGTATGTGACCTATATTTAGCGTTCCTTATGAGGCAGGCAAGGAGGGCAGTACAGAGTATGTGAGTTAGGATGATCAAACTCCCTTCCAAACCTGCCTCAGATACTTCTTTCTTAACTATGACTCTAGACAAATTATATCACCTCGCACAGCCTTTCCCTTTCCCCATCTAAGAGGCAATAATAGTATCTACCTCCCAAAATTGCTGTGAAGATCAAATGAGATTACATATGTAAGTGTTCTGAAAACTTAACTACATAAATGCTATTTATTGCTATTATTCTTTAGAAATATACCTTCTTAAAAAACTGCTAGTATTATTTCAAAATCCTTTCACCAACAACATGTAATTAACCATCAAAATATAATAATTTTCTGACTTAACTGACAATTTTTATATCAACATAATTTGTCTAAATGAGTATGTAACAATGATCTATATATTAATCTGATAAATGTCATTGATATTTAATGATCATTTCAAATCTACCACTGGTATATGTTCAAAATTTACTTCCCTTTGTTCTTTCTATCAACTCACATACTTTCAGTCAGTAAACATGTCTAAGTGCCTACCATGTGCCAGATCCTGTGCTGAGTGCTGAAGATACAAAGACAAAAAGCAAGTCTCAAGGAATTTAAATCCTACTGGAAGTATGCATTGTGAACACAGATAACTAAACATAAGATAGATACAAAATAAGTGTACCTGGGTGTAAACTAACTACGAAAATCAGAAGATAATACTTCAGCTGAATCTTACAAAAGGTAAAAGAAAGACCTTTGCCTAATTGGAATGCTCTATAGGGACAGATTGGAGAGTACAGGAAGGTGAGTCAAGTGTAATCAACATGGAAATGTAAAATGGAGCCAGATTTTTATGATTCTACCATGAAAAGGGCTTTATGTACCAAACAGAAGAATTAATAATTTAACCTAGAAGCAATGGGAAGCAACTGAAGCTTAGAGAAGACTGTCATTATGGTTGTTTTTGCTCAATCTATTTTTTTTATACTCAAAAACTATGAACACTGTCAACTATTGTAACCTCTATACCTTCAGTAACATGACTTGTGAAAATCCTGTGGATATAATCCACAACAGAAAATAATCTGTATAAACCCTGTAACTCCCTTTTCATACATTTATCAAGGATATTCCTGATTTATGTTTAGAATATTTTATAAAGATTTTATAAAAATGAGAATAGAAGTACATGTGCCAGCAGTTACTAATATATTTTTTATCACTCTTTTTGGTGCAAATACATTTTTTTTCCATTCCAGGTAGATTTTATAGTATAAATGTACAGTGGTGAATAGAGAACAGATCTTCTCTTCTCCATTTCCCTTACATATATTTTGTATCTATATATAAGTATACGCTTTCTTCATGAACAGACTATAAATTCTGTAAGGGCAGGGAATATTTCACTTTGGCATTTGAATACTAAGTGTTCAGTATGGTGCCTGCTAGGTGTGACAGAGTATAGGACTTGGACTCAGGAAGGCCTATACTCAAATAAAATCTTAAATATTTACTAGTAGAGTTCTTGGTCAAGTCATTTAACTACCATTTGCTTCATTTTCCCCATTTGTAAAATGGAGATAAATCAAACCTACCTCCCAAGATTTATTGTGAGGATCAAATGAGATAACACATAAAATTTCACATAGTGTATGACACATAGCAGGTACTATAAAATATTAATTATTAGTGTTCTTGTTATCTAATTAACATTTAATAATTTTTTAAAATTTTTTTCACATTTATGAGAGCTAAAATTGTTTTTGCCACTTACATAGGAATCAATTTAATTAAAATATTTTTCATTTAAATTTTAAAATTATCATCTTCTGTATAAATTTGTGAATGAAGAATCTAATTTGTCATTTGTTAGCAAATGAAACATAAAACTGTAAATGCTTCATGTGAAAAAAATTTGTTGGCTTTTTAGTAAATAATTAATAGTACACTGACCATATTCAAAAATAAAATCTTACAAATATTTTCAGTTGTTTAACCTTTTCACTTTTTCATAATCAACAATAAAAATCTATTTTATAGTTTTAAAATCTTCCATTTTGCTGAAAAAGCACCTATACTTTGTTCAGTTAAATATAAATCTTTAGACAAGGCTCTTACTAAATGAAATGTAGTAAACTTTACCATTCCTATAGTATAATATATATTCCTATAGTATAAGCAAATAACAAATATGAGAAATAAATACTATATTTAAAACCTGAAATAAAAAATTAACAAAAACAATAAACTATCAGAAAAGTAAACTAATTTAAAGTACTCATCTGTAAGCCCTAGTAAAGCTAGGTTTTAAACTGGAATCACAGTAATCAGAAAACTAGGGCTGAGATTTCAGACACCATATAGTCAGATGCTCAAGATTACGTAACATGCCCAAAGCCAAACAGTATGAAGCCACAGAGTTAGAATTTAAATTCCTAACTTGACTCCCAAGTTCAACTTTTCAAGTTCATTGCTCCTGTTATTTGTTACAAAAACCACTTAAATATGGCTCAATTATGAGGTTACAAAAATGATCTTAAAGTATGAATAATGCAACCATTTTACCTTAGAGTTTCTTCTGTTTTCTTCTTTAACTTAACATACTAATCTTCTCCTAACCCTAACCTTCCTTCTCTCCCCCAAAACAACCCTCTGATAACATCCCTTGTTCTGTTTTATTCTAGTCTCTACTAAAGAAGTGGTCCTTCTCTTTATCAAAAGTAATCCCTCTACTATGGAGCCCTGATCTCATTCCATATTTATCCCAGAGAATATAAATTCCATGAGGCCAGACACTTATTATACAACCTCATTATAGGGCCTCCCCAATACATCAGAGGTTAAATAAATACTAAATGTTAGATATAACTGGTTTAACCTAATTTTCTGTTGTTCGTTTCAGTCACATCTGACCCCATTTGCAATTTTCTTGGCAAAAATATTGGAGTGATTTATCATTTCCATTTCAACTTCATTTTACAGATGAGGAAATGGAGGCAACCTGAGACAAGTGATTTGCCCACAGTTACACAATTAGGAAGTGTCTGAGGCCAGATTTGAACTAAAAAAGATGAATTTTCCTGCATCCAGGCCTGCCACTCTATCCACTGTATCATCTAGCTGCCTCATTTTAAAGAATAAAAAATGAAACCCAGAGAGACTTGTACCAAATAACAAAGCCAATTAGAGCAAATGATAAGATTCTCAGGCCTATGTTCTTTCCACTAAATTATATTATTTTATCTTCACTGTCTCTATCACATGATTTTGTACAGACTACTGACTTTATTTTTTTTTCTCAATATTTTATTTTTCCAACTACATGTAGATAGTTTTCAACACTCATTTTTGTAAGATTTTTGTGTTCCAAATTTCTTTCTCCCTCTCTTACTTTTTCCCTCCCCAAGCAAGCAATCTGATATAGGTTAAATATGCACAATCCTTTTAAACATATTTCCATATTTGTCATGTTGTACAAGAAAAATTAGGCCAAAAAGGGGAAAAAAAATAAGAAAGAAAAAACCAAACAAATAAAAAAGGTGAAAACACTACACTTTGAACCATATTCAGTCTCTACAATTCTATCTCTGGATACAGAGATGGCATTTTCCAAAACAAGTCTATTGGAATTATCTTTATTATTATTGCCTACAATAATATTTCATCATATATAAATATATATACATATATATTTATGTTATAACTTATTCAACCATTCCCCAAATGATGGGCATCCACTCCACTTCCAATTCCTTGCCACTACAAAGAGTTACTATAAACATTTTTGCACATGTGGGTTCTTTTCCCTCTTTTATGATCTCTTTGTGAGACTGCCAGATCAAAGGTTATACAGTTTTGTATCCCTTAGGGCACAGTTCCAAATTGCCCTCCAAAATACTTGGATCATTTCCCAATTCCACCAACTATGCATTAGGATTCCCAGTTTTCCCACATCCCTTCAAACACTCATCATTATCTTAATCTGAAAGGAGCAAGGCCACTGACTTTCTTAAATTCAATCAATTTAGCTGTTTTTCCCTGCCATACAAGCATTGCTATTAGTGCTTCCTCATTTTAAATATGTTAACAATTCCACTTATTAGCTTCTTCCAAAATCTAATAATACTCCAATAATTTGGGAGTCAAATTTCTAGTGACCCTACCATCGAAAAGATAGTTGAGAAGAGGGATAAGAGGGAAAAAGCCCAAATTACTGAAAAAGAAAGCTTACGTGAAATTCACGAAATTAACTTCAGAGGCAAAGTGTAAAGGCACTTTCAAACCCTTACCTATAAAACTGCTATACATACGAGTTTTTATGATTTGTTTTTAAATTATATGTGAATGTAGTCTGCTGACAATATTGCAAAATTCCCCAACAATTCTGATTTCAATCTACATGTACTTACTATTCCTTGAAGCCTGAGCTATATAAAAAGTATGTAGCTTGAAATCTAGCTGGAAACAAAAGTAGTCAAAATTAAATTAGGCTATATAAAACATTACACAGTGATTATCTTCAATTTATACTGTATATAACTGTTTTCATGCTGTCCTCTTCATTTGACTATAAGAGCTCTTTCAGAATACAAATATCTTTTATCTAAATGCTCAACATTGCAGGCGGAGCCAAGATGGCAGAGTGAAAACGTGACTCTCTGCGTCCTCCTCCGATCTTCTCTCAAATCAACAATAAAATAAGCCTCTGAACTGATCTTCAAGTCAACGAATCCAGGAATATTTGGACACTGCTTCCAGTTACCTCTGAAGAACTTTATATCAAGTCTGATTAACTCAGACAGAGGGATAAACAGTGGACTCGGTACAGGCCGGAAGTGAGGGTGAGACTCAGCTCAGCGTGGCAGAAGCTCCAAACTCCAAACTCCAAATTCCAAACACCTGGAGTTTATCTGAGGCACTCGGGATACTCTGCCCTGATTGGGGGCAGGTGTTCTGGCAGACTTGCCTTGTTTAAGGAGTAATTCGGACTTAGTCCTAGCCCCCACCGACCCAGCACCTTAAATTAATTCCCTGGATTGCCCCAGGGCAAATTACCACAGCCCCTGCTTTTCTAACCTTAAAGAGACACTGTCTAAAAAAATGAAGAAGCAAAAGAGAGCTCTCACCATAGACAGCTTCTATCAAGAGAAAGAAGGGCAGACCCCAGATGCTGAGGTTCATTCAGACAAAACTCCAGAGGAAGTCATCAAGGACCATCACTGGCCCCCTTTTCAAAAGGCCTTTCTGGAAGATTGCATAAAGAATCTCAAAAGAGAGCTGGAGGATAAATGGGAAAATAAACTGAAATCAGTGCAAGAAGGATATGATGTCCTTCAAAAGAGATATGAAAAAGACACCAATTTATGGAAAAATAAAATTAGTGAAGCGGAAAAAGAGTACAATAAACAAAAAAATCCAAATGGCCAGTTACAAAAGGAGCTAAAAAAGGTAACTGAAGAAAACAACACTTTAAAAATAAGAATTGAACAAATGCAAGTGAATGACTCAATAAAACTTCAAGAATCAGTCAAACAAAAACAAAAAAATGAAAAAAAATAGAAGAAAATATGAAATATCTCCTAGGAAAAACAACTGACTTGGAAAATAGATCTAGGAGAGACAATTTAAGGATTACTGGACTTCCTGAAAGCCATGATGAAAAAAAGAATCTAAACACTATCTTCCAGGAAATCCTGAAAGAAAACTGCCCTGAGATTGTAGAATCAGAAGGCAAAATCACCATTGAAAGAATTCACCGATCACTTCCTGAAAGAGACCCCAAAATTAAAACCCCAAGGAATATCATGGCTAAATGTCAGGCCTATGGCACCAAGGAAAAGATTTTGCTGGCAGCTAGAAAGAAACAATTCAAATACCAAGGATCTATAATTAGAATCACACACAATCTGTCAGCCTCCACACTGAAGGATCGAAGGGCCTGGAATCAGATATTCTGAAAGGCAAAGGAACTTGGATTACAGCCAAGAATAACCTATCCAGCAAGAATAAGCATCATCCTCCAGGGAAGAAGATGGTCATTTAATGATATAGGTGAATTTCACCTATTTTTAATGAAAAGACCAGATCTGAACAGAAAAATTCAACCTCCAAACACAGAACTCAAGAAAAGCATAAAAAGGTAAAAAGGAAAGGACTCTTGAGAACTTTATTTTTACTATGGGGATACTTAAAGTTTAGGGGTATAATTAACTAGATATTACTTTGATAATATGAAAAAGAAAACTAGAGGGGAAAAGGTTATCATACTGGGGAAAAGAGGTAAAAGATGGTAAAATAAGATTTAAAAAAAAAGGTAAAAACAAGATAATATCTCATGAAGAAGCAAAGAAAACCTAATATAATTGAGAGAAAGAAGGGAGGGGGGATGAGCATTGTGTAAATCTTACTCTCATCAGTTTGGGCTCTAAAAGTGTATATCAGACATTTGATTTCACAGAGAAACTTGTCTGTTGCTAGAGGGAAATGGGAGAAAAAGGAGGAAAAGAAAAGGATAAACTTATAGAAGGGAAAATAGAAGAATCAGGGAAAAGGAGTAAAAAAGGGGGAGGGGATCTAAAGGGTGGTGAATTGTTTGGGGGAGGAGGGTCATCAAAAGCAAAATACTGAGGAGGGGGAAAGGGAGAAAGGGGAAAGGAAAGAGGAAAACATAACTTGTGTAAATAAGATGGCAGGAAATAAAGAATTAGTTATTTTAACTGTGAATGTGAATGGGATGAACTCTCCCATAAAGCGGAAGCAGATAGCAGACTGGATTAAAAACCAGAATCCCACAATATGTTGTCTACAAGAAACACATCTAAATCAGTGACACATATAGGAGGAAGGTAAAAGGCTGGAGCAGAACTTATTATGCTTCAGGTGAACAAAAAAAAGCTGGGGTAGCAATCCTTATCTCAGATCAAGTAAAAGCCAAGATAGATCTAATCAAAAGAGATAAGGAAGGAAACTATAGGAAACTATATTTTACTAAAGGGTACCACAGATAATGAAGCAATATCAATACTAAATATATACGCACCAAGTGCAATAGCATCCAAACTCCTAGGGGAGAAATTAAGAGAGATGCAAGAGGAAATAGATAGCCAAACTATACTAGTGGGGGATGTCAACCTTGCTCTCTCAGAATTAGATAAATCAAACCACAAAATAAACAAGAAAGAAACTAGGGAGATAAACCCAATTGTTAGAATAGTTAGGTATGATAGATCTATTGAGAAAGTTGAATGGAGACAGTAGGGAGTTTACTTTTTTCTCAGCAGTCCATGGAACCTATACAAAAAGTGACCATGTGTTAGGGCATAAAAACCTCCAAATCAAATACAGAAAGTCAGAAATAGTAAATGCATCTTTTTCAGATCATGGTGCAATAAAAATCACATGCAATGTAAGTCCAGGAGAAAATAAATGAAAAGTTAATTGGAAATTAAATAATCTAATCCTGAAGAATGAATGGGTGAAAGAGCAAATCATAGACACAATCAATAATTTCATCCAGGAGAACAACAATAAGGAGACAACATACCAAAATTTGTGGGATACGGCCAAATCGGTTATAAGGGCAATTTTATATCTCTAGATGCTTACTTGCATAAAATAGAGAAAGAAAAGATCAATGAACTGGGCTTATTATTTAAAAAAAAACTTGAAAAAGAACAAATTAAAAACCCTCAATTAAATACCAAATTGGAAATTCTAAAAATAAAAGGGGAAATTAATAAAACTGAAAATAAGAAAACTATTAAATTAATAAATAAAACTAAGAGTTGGTTTTATGAAAAACCCAACATATTAGATAAGCCTTTAGTTAATTTGATAAGAAAAAGGAAAGAGAAAAATCAAATTGTTAGTCTCAAGAATGATAAGGGAGAACTTTCCTCCAATGAAGAGGAAATTAGAGCAATAATTAGGAGTTACTTTCTCCCCAATTTTATGCCAGTAAGTTTGATAATCTAAATGAAATGGAGGACTATCTACAAAAATATAGATTGCCCAGGTTAACAGATGAGGAAATAAATTATTTAAATAGTCCCATATTAGAAAAAGAAATAGAACAAGCTATTAACCAACTCCCTAAGAAAAAATCTCCAGGGCCAGATGGATTTACATGTGAATTCTACCAAATATTCAAAGAACAATTAATTCCAATACTATACAAACTATTTGAGAAAATAGGGACAGAAGGTATACTACCAAATTCCTTCGATGAGACCGATATGGAGCTGATAGCTAAAACAGGTAGGGTGAAAACAGAGAAAGAAAACTATAGACCAATTTCCCTAATGAATATTGATGCAAAAATTTTAAATAAGATATTGGCAATGAGATGACAGAAAGTCATCCCCAGGATAGTATACTGTGACCAAGTAGGATTTATACCAGGAATGCAGGGCTGGTTCAATATTAGGAAAACTATCAGCATAATTAATTATATTAATAACCAAACTAACAAAAACCATTATTATCTCAATAGATGCAGAAAAAGCATTTGATAAAATCCAAAACCCATTCCTATTAAAAACACTAAAGAGTATAGGAATAAATGGGCTTTTCCTTAAAATGATTAGTAGCATCTACTTAAAACCATCAGCAAGCATCATATGTAATGGAAACAAATTAGAACCATTCCCAATAAGATCAGGAGTGAACAAGGCTGCCCACTGTCACCATTACTATTTAATATTGTATTAGAAATGTTAGCTTTGGCAATAAGAGAAGAAAAAGAGATAAAAGGAATTAGAGTAGGTAATGAAGAAACCAAATTATCACTCTGCAGATGACATGATGGTATACTTAGAGAACCCTAGAGACTCAACTAAAAACTACTAGAAACAATTTACAACTTGAGCAAAGTTGCAGGATACAAAATAAATCCACATAAATCATTAGCATTTTTATATATTACCAACAAAGTTCAGCAGCAAGAAATACAAAAAGAAATTCCATTCCAAATAACGGATGATAGGATAAAATATTTGGGAATCTATCTGCCACGGAAAAGTCAGAAACTATATGAACTAAACTACAAAACTCTTTCCACACAAATAAGATCGGACCTAATCAATTGGAAAAACATTAAGTGCTCATGGGTAGGCCGAGCAAATATAATAAAAATGACAATACCACCCAAACTAATTTACTTATTTAGTGCCATACCAATCAAACTCCCAAGAAATTATTTTACAGATCTAGAAAAAAATAGTAGCAAAGTTCATTTGGAAGAACAAAAGGTGAAGAATTTCAAGGGAATTAATGAAAAAAAAGGCAGATGAAGGTGGCCTTGCTGTACCAGATCTAAAACTATATTATAAAGCAGCAGTCATCAAAACCATTTGGTACTGGCTGAGAAATAGAGCAGTCGATCAGTGGCATAGAATAGGATATCCAGACAGGCTAGGCAGTAACTTTAACAATTTAATGTTTGATAAACCCAAAGACCCCAGCTTTTGGGATAAGTACTCACTATTCGGCAAAAACTGCTGGGAAAATTGGAAACTAATGTGGAAGAAATTAGGGCTTGACCCACACCTAACACCACATGCCAAGATAAGATCTAAATGGGTTCATGATCTAGATATAAAGAGTGATTTTGTAAGCAAATTAGAGGAACATGATATAGTTTACCTCTCAAACCTGTGGAGATGGAATAAATGTATGTCCAAAGAAGATCTGGAACTCCTAATTGAACACCAGATGGATAATTTTGATTATTTTAAGTTAAAAAGTTTCTATACAAACAAAACTAACGCAGACAAGATTAGGAGGGAAGCACCAAATTGGGAAATCATCTTTACATTTAATGGTTCTGATAAAGGCCTCATTTCTAAAATATATAGAGAATTGTCTCATATTTATAAGAATTCAAGCCACTCTTCAATAGATAAGTGGTCAAGGGATATGATATGAACAGACAATTTTCAGATGATGAAATTAAAACCATCTCTAGTCATATGAAAAGTTGCTCCAAATCACTATTGATCAGAGAAATGCAAATTAAGACAACTCTGAGGTACCACTACACACCTGTCAGAGTGGCTAAAATGACAGGAAAAGATAACGATGAATGTTGGAGGGGATGTGGGAAAGCTGGGACTCTGATACATTGTTGGTGGAACTGTGAACGGATCCAACCATTCTGGAGAACAATTTGGAGCTATGCTCAAAAAGTTATCAAACTGTGCATACCCTTTGACCCAGCAGTGTTTCTATTGGGCCTATATCCCAAAGAGATCTTAGAGGAGGGAAAGGGCCCCACATATGCAAGAATGTTTGTGGCGGCCCTTTTTGTGGTGGCTAGAAACTGGAAACTGAAGGGATGCCCATCAATTGGAGAGTGGCTGAATAAATTATGGTATATGAATGTTATGGAATATTATTGCTCTGTAAGAAACGACCAGCAGGACCATTTCAGAGAGGCCTGGAGAGACTTGCATGAACTCATGCTGAGTGAAACAAGCAGAACCAGGAGATCATCATACACAGCAACAATAGTATTACATGATGATCAATTCTGATGGACATGGCTCTCTGCAACAAAGAATTGTCTCAAACCAGTTCCAATTGTTCAGTGAAGAAAACCATATACACCCAGAGAGAGGGATATGAAATATGGACCACAACATAACATTTTCATGATCTCTATTGATGTTTGCTTGCATTTTGTTTCCTTTCCCAGATTTTCTTTTTTTTCTTGTAGATAGGATTTTTCTTTCATAACTTGTCAAGTATTTCAACATAATTAACATGTAGTGGACTTCCTGCCATCTAGGGGAAGTAGAGGGGACTGGGGATAAAATTTGTAATAGAAAGCTTTGTAAAGATCCACGATGAGGAACTACCCATACATATGTTATACAAATAAAAAGCTTTAATAAAAAAAATTAATAATAAATGCTCAGCATTTAGTGCAGTGCCTGGAACACACTAGGTGCTTAATCAAATTATTTATTGTTCAATTGTTCAATCATATCTGACTCTTTGTGACTTGTGGACCATAGCACACAAATGCTATCCATGAGGTTTTCTTGGCAAAGGTACTAAAGTGGTTTTTGATTTCCTTTTCTAGCTTGTTTTACAGATGAGGAAACTGAGACAAATGGAGTTAAGTGGCTTGTCCAGAGTAACACAACTAAGAAGTGTTTAAAACTGGATTTGAACTCGGATCTTCCTGATTCTTGTTGAGAGACTTAGGTGCCTCTTAATCAAAATATACATACTATATTTTCATATGCATGGTATAATCAAGCTATACATACCCTAATAATATAGTTGTATTTTTAACCACACCTAATTATAAAATTACAAAATCCTGTTATGTCACCATGTACAATCCATATAAGTTTTTCCAAAACAATCAATGCTACTAGATAGAGTATGTTTGCAATGTGATTCAGAATACAAGTACAATCAGGACTCTGACGCTAGAAGAAATCACTAGAAGTCAGATTAGTCTAAGAATATATTATATAACAGGTTAGGCTTTAAACTAAACTTTTCAGAGACAAAGAGTGTATAGCTCATGTATGCAGAGAACAATATACCAAAGAGAAGGGAATTTTCCTGAAAAAGTATTTGTGAAGCCTATTGATATGTGAAATTTCTGTTGAAGTTTCACATATCAGGAATATATGCCAAGTTATCTGATTTTAAAGTGCCTTCTGAATATATTTAGTCACATGCATATCATTTTTCTTAGAATACTATGGAACCTTTTTTATATAATATGTTAGAGTATCTACAAAGTTGAATTAAAATGTGGTAGTTTCATTATCCTTTTCAATAAAAGATAATATAACTATAAAATTCAATAAAAGATAATATAACTACAGAAATGGCAGCACATTCCCATTTTACATCTATTTGTTGTCCCTTTCCAGCTCTGTTTACAAATGTTCTCAAGATTATCCATCTTGGCTGGTTCTCATGCCAAATTCAGGGTAAGTTTGCTTCCTCTCATACTGTTTTGCAAAGAGATATAATGTTCATAATTCTTTATTTTTCTGTTCCATAAATCTTACAAAAAATATAGATTTTTATCCTAAATCCACATTGCCTTAAGCTCCTGAGTTTGTCTGAATATAGACATTACATTCTGTGGTATCTAGCAGAAGTGGTTTCTGAGTTCTTTCATATGTCAAACTTCTCTGAAAACAGAGATAAAGTCAATGTATTTAACTTCTGTCCATTGTCAAATCTGAAAAGTCAATGGTTAAAGCAGATAAGAGTTAAAATCACATTCAATGAATTCTCAACTTCACCTTTTCTCCTAATTTGACAATGATTTTGACCTAAGCTTTAATCTCAGCCAATTCTAGAATAACTCTCTCTTCAGTAACTAATAATTTTCTATCTTAAAAGTATGGTTAATTCTACCTTTTATAAAAATGTTCAATAAATGCTAATATTTTCTGACTCTCTTCTTGAAAGTTTCTTAATTCCTGAACTATATTTCCCCCAAAAAGTTTTCCAAAATCAATTCACTGAATAAATTAAGTAGCAAGTTTAAATTACTATTTGTAGATAATGGTATAATTATGACTCTTAACATCCTATGATCCCTCATTCCTATTCTATCACTACTCAATGTAGATGTGGAAAAAAACCATTTTGTATTTTTATGTTTTGTAGATCAACATAATTTTTAAAAACACATCATCCAGGACCAATTTTCTGGTAATGAGATTCTTCATACTTCAAATAGGCTGATCCTTGAATAGAAGAATATGTCACCAAGCCTAAAATGCTTGAACACTTTCCAGCTTGGTATGATTTGCCACAGCTTGCACTTCACTGGCCTAGCAGGAGAATTCAAGTTTATCTACAATCCACAATAAGGCAAAGCAAAACTTTTGTAGACACTGCTCTTTTTGGTCAAAGCAAGATTTTTATCTTCATAAAACATTCAAAATTTGATTTCTATTTATGGCTAGATAAGAAACGTAAAAATTAGCAAGCATGAAACTTTTCTTTTTTAGTGAGGCAATTAGGGGTAAGTGACTTGCCTAGAGTCACACAGCAAGGAAGTAAGAAATGTTAAGTTCTGAGGACAGATTTGAACTTGGGTCCTCCTGACTTCAGGGCCAGGGCTCTTATCTACTGCACCATCTAGCTGCCCTAAGCATGAAACTTTCAAAGAAAAAACTGCCAAATTATAACCCTGTTGAAAGCATTGTGAATTTCAGAACTTCTAAAAGCATATCAAGTCCAAATGCCATCTTAAGTGGCATAAATTACCTTATAACTCTTTCCACTCCATTCTTCTCTCCTTTCCTCTCTGCTTATCTCTTTCACATACACACATAGTCAAAGTACACATACACACATAGTCAAAGTATACGCTATACTGCCAAAATCTAAGTGTTATCTACAAACAAATACAACTAATACCCAGATAAAGAGTTAAACAATGACTCAAAAATTAAACAAAGGGGCCTAAGCTCTGCTTCCAGTTCTGTCCCATAAGCCAGGACACATAACAACCTGTCACCCATACTATGCCTTATATCAAAACTAGCCTAAATGGATCTCTCTTGATAAACTACAAGGGTTCCTCAGAGACTTGCCAAGAAAAGCTTAAAAAAGAATTAAGAACTATTGAGCAACAAGTTTAACAAGAGACCATCAATTCTAACAATAAATGATGAAAATAGCATAAATAACATATTAACATACTAGCTGACTTGTTTCTTTTCTTTAAAATTAAACTTTCAACTAAAGTGATTCATTATAAGTATAATGAAATGACCTAATTTTTATTCTTCTTACAAAGAAAATCTTATCAGCTCACAAATCCCCAATTTTTTTAATTTTTAAAATGCCAGTTTTAATTATGGACCAGCACCATTTACTGACTACTAAACAGTAATAATACAAAGAAATACCCCAATATTTTCTGACCCTAAAGAATTTACATCCAGTTGGGAGTTACAGATAGTAAATATAATCCTAAAAGTGAGTTCCTCTTTCTAGCAAAAGACAGAAATAGAACCAATCCACTGGGATAAGTCACATTCCATTCACAGACTCTGTTTTGGTTCTATATTCCCTTTGCACAACACCAAGCCTATCATTCATACAAATTTCAGAGGAAGAAGAGAAAGGAAACAGGATAAAGAAATAGGGGGAGAAAACAGGAATATAGAGAGGGTAAAATAATTTTCCTTACTGGTATAGTTTTGGTTTCAATAATTACAATTATCCCAATTTTCAGATTCTTTCCCCATTTTCTTCTTTCAATTTTAAATTTGAGAATCAGAGCAGATTTTAGTAAAATCTTTAATTCTATAGCTTTTACATTATCCTTGACACTCTCAGTTAGGAATTATAAATTAAAAAGCAAGAAAACAAGTTCCAAACTAGCAATAATTTACCACCAGGTAATATTGTTACTATTACTCTCTGTGAAGTTATACATTAATGTTTGCTCCTTTCAACCTGATATACTGGTATTGAATCCAACTTTTCTTGCATGCAAATGAATTTTAATGAAGGCTGTATGTGACTAAATGAGACACTTGCCTCAGGCTTTTCTTTGATTTGCCAGTACTAATGCTGGAATGTCAAGAGTCCAACACACCTCAAAAATCCACTCCACCCAATACTCCCAACTATTTTCAAAACAATCCTAAAGCTCACTTAATCCCAGGTTCCCTTCAAGTTAAGTCAACAAGCATTTATTAAGTGCCTACCAAGGGGCAAGCATTGCACTAAGCTCTGGGGACAAAAATTTTCCTAATTTTTTTTTTCCTCATTCACCTTCCCCACAGTTCTCTTCCCCTTACTTTCTATTCTTTTTTAAGATCATCAAAACATAATTATTTCCAAATCTTCTATAATTAGACTCTCTCCATGATCTCTTTTTATCTCTACTCTGCTTTCTGGTACCAAGCAATCCAGAAGAAAAAGTTGAAATAGAAAGGAAAAAATGGCTGATCAAAAATAAAAATGATAGAGATTTAACAAAAGCAGAAGAGATTAAGAAGTGGCAAGAATATACAAAAGAACTGTACAAGAAAAATCTTAAAATTATCAATAATCATGATAATGTGGTTTTAGAACTAGGGTCAGATCCTGGAGAATGAAGTCAAGTGGGCTTAGGAAGCAATGGTAATAATAAGGCTAGTAGAGATGATGAAATCCAGTTCAGTTACTGAATACCCTAAAATATGATTAAAGTTGTTAAAATACCACACTCAAAACCCCTGCAAATTTGGAAAATACAACTGTGGCCAATAAATTGGAAAAGATCAAATTATGTACCAATCTTAAAAAAGAGCAATGTCAAGGAATGTTCAAATTGGTGAACAATTGCACTCCTTTCATAAACTAGCAAGATTATGTTTAAGTTTCTGCAAGCTAGGGGCAGCTAGATGATGCAATGAGGACCTGAGTTCAAATCTACCTGCAGACAACTGACAACTACTGGCTCTACAACCATAGGCAAGTCACTTAACCCAATTGCCTCACCTCCCCCCCTCCCCCAAAAAAAAGATTTTTCCAAGGTATGCTTCAAAAGCAAACTGGCTTTTGAAGGGATAAAGGAACTAAAGACTAAATTATCAATATTCTTAGAATTATGGAGAAAGAAAAAGAGTTCCAGAAAACCATCTACATTTGTACACTGACTACACTAAAACCTTTGTGTGGATCGAAATCAAATGTGGCAGATACTCAAAGAGATGCAAGTACCAGATCATCTTACTTGTCTCCTGAGGAACATCTATGCAGGCCAAGAAGCAACAGTTAGAACTGAACATGGAACAAATGATGCGTCTAATATTTAAAAATGAGTACAACAGGGCTGTACATTGTCACCTTATTTAACTTATGTGCATAATACATCATGGGAAAAGCCAGCTTCAATGAATCAAAAGCTGAAATTAAAGTTGCTAAGACTAACTGCAATAATCTCAAATCTGCATTTAAGATACCACTCTGATGACAGAAAGTGAAGAGGAATTAAGAAACCTCTGGAAGATGGTACAAGAGTAGAATGTATAAGGTGGCTTGAACTTTAACATCAAAAAACCTAACATCTTGGCAATTAGTCCCATCACTTCCTAGCGAAGAGAGAGAAGAAAAATGAAAGCAGTGCCAGATTTAATATTCTCAGGCTCAAAGATCACTGCAGCTGTCTTCTGCAGCCATCACCTTGCTGACAAAGGTCAAGATATCCAAAGCTATGGTTTTTCCAATAGTAATGTATGGCTGAGGGAGCTAGGCCATAAGGAAAAGTTAGTACCATATAATCAATGCTTTTCGTTACTACAGAAGACTTTTAGAACTCCCTTGGACAGCAAGAATGTATGTTTAAAGAAATTAATTCAGGTTATTCACTAGAATTTTTTTTCTCCCCTTTCAGTTTTCCAGGTCGGTAGTGTGTGTATGGGTTGTATGTGTGCACTGGCACAACTTGTATGTGTGTGTTTGTGTTTGCATATTGCTATGAGATACCTTAATTTTCCTTCTATCTACTTTTTCAGTCTTTTGACTGTGTTTTTTAATAACGGTGTTTCATGGAATTATTACCTTCTATTTAGTTCATTCTAGTTTTAAAGTAGTATATTGCATGGACAAGGTTTTGTACCTCTTGTGCCAAACTGTTAAATTCCTTTTCCAATTCTTTTTTTCATAGCTCTCATTTTTTTTTCCAATTTTTTTTCCATTAATACTCAGTCATTTATAAAAAAAAACAAAACAAAACATTTTTTAGTTCTTTTCTCTAAATTCTTGCCTCATCTCTTCCAGGAATTCTAGCTGAATTTGTGCCCAAGCTGTGCCTTTCTCTGAAGCTCTGTAGATGTTTTAGAATTATTCTGTGTCTTGAAGGACAGCTCAAACTGAGTACCTCAAAGCTTTTGGTGCTCCTGAAGTGCCCTGACGCAGGACAAAGTCTGATTGCTACCCTCTTTGTCTAACACTCTGCCTTTCCTGACCTGAGTTTGGATCTAAGATACAACAAATTGCTGTGGGACTTAGGCCCTATCAATTAGATAGGGAAAAACCTGTTAGTTCAGTGTCAGAATTGCAAGCTTCCCTTAGGTGTATGATTCTTATATAGGTTTTTCCTCTGCAGGCCTCTTAGCTAGAAACTGGAACTGAGAGACTCTGCTCCTGAGGTCTGAACCATATAGCCACTGTTTACTTCTAAACTTGTCCCTTCTTAGTACATTGCACAGTCTTCCACCACTCCCAATATCTATGAACAAATATCCATCCCCTTCTCAGTTCACCCTGATTTCTAATCTAAAAGGTATTGGACAATAAAGTTGTTAGTGTTTGTGTCCATTATGATAACAAGGTACAACTGGAGATGCCCCGTAGGTCTGAATTGTTTTCCCTTTTTCTTTTTTAAATCTTTATTAAAAGGAATGACTCATTTAGTAGGGGAAGAATATATCTGGAACGAAGGTGATTTAACCAAAGAATTGCTAAAAAGAAAAAAAAAAAAGTTTGCTGAATTAGATTCAATATTTCAATCTTATCTCATTTTACAGATGAAAAAATTGAGACACAAGAGAAATTAAGAAATTTCTTCCAAAGTCACAAAGTTAGTATATAGCAAAAAAAACTAGAATTCAAATGAAATCTCCAAATCCAAGGATTTTTTTGGCTATATCAAAGTTCTTAACCCTTTTTGTATCATGGACTCTTTTAGAAGTCTTGTAAAGCCAATAGACCTCTTCTTGGAATAATAATGTTCTTAGATAATTGAAGGAATTGAAAAAATTTTAGTTAAACCTAATGAAAATAAAGATTCCCCCCCCCCAATTCAAGTTTATGGACCCTGGCATCCATCCAGAGGCCTTTGTAGAGGTCTTTGGACCTAGGAGAAGAACTATGCCACATGATGATGTTTTTTATACATACATTAAATACTTAAATAACAATGCAGCACACAATACAAAATGGTATCATAGAAAACACTCAATCTCTCTGAAGTTTCCTTTTTTTTTTTCTTTTTGCTGAGACAATTGGGGTTAAGTGATTTGTCCAGAATCATACAGCTAGAAAGTGTTAAATGTCTGAGACCAGATTTGAACTCAGGTCTTCTTGACTTCAGGGCTAGTGCTCTATCCTATGTGCCACTTACCTGAGCCAGTTTCCATATATGAGTGTGTGTGTGTGTGTGTATGTATGTGTATGTATATATATTTTATTAAAACTTTTTACTTATAGAACAGAAAATGAGTAATTTTTCTACCTGGACCTTTGCAAAACTTTCTGTTCCAAATTTTTCCCTCCTTCCCCCCCACCCCCTCCCCTAGATGGCAGGTAGTCTAATTCATGTTAAATGTTAAAATATATGATAAATCAATATATGTATACATACTTGTATGTATACATTTTCTTGCAGCACAAGAAAAACAGATCTAGAAAGAGAGAAAAAAAAACCTAAGAAGGAAAACAAAATGCAAGCAAACATCCACAGAAAGTGTTAAAATGCTGTTGTGGTCCACACGCAGTTCCCACAGGTCTCTCTCTGGATGTATAATGGCTTTCTTCATCGCTGAACAATGTTTCCTTATATTTTTAAGAAATGTAATAAACTAGATTGCTTCTATAATCTTATCCAACACAGTACCAAAATGAGTGATACAGATAGGAAGTATTACATTATTCAGAAAAAGGTAAGTCAATAGCAGCTAGAAAAATTAATAGGAATAAGGCTTTAGTCAGGATGGCAATTAAGCTCTCCTTAATTTCTGGTCCTTATTTTTCCTCCAGGGCTCATACAAAAACATATTTCATTCCTTCTCCAAGTATTATCTCCTCCCTTTTCTACCCCAATCAAATACCACTGATACACCCTCTCTTCCATCGCTCAGAACAAATTTAAATCTTCAATCAGCAGCAAGGCAAGATTTGGGGGCAAAGAGAACTGAAGCAACACTTACAAACAGATGGATCCCTTAAATTGGTTCTTGGCTCCTAACATTCGATAAAAATTATACAATCACATTTAATATGGCTAGAGAAATATGTCATAACTAAGAGCTTTTTAATTTAAAATAGGGTGTCTCCAAAAAATAGGTTAAAACTACACTAAGACTGGGAGACACTGAAAATTTCTCTCAAAGGCTAATTAAATGTTAAAAACTACATTTTTAAAGTTGATAAATTTTTCTGTCAAACTTACAAACAAGGTATATAAATAATATTTTTCAATTCAACCTTTAATTGTCTAAGGTTCAAACTTAGAATCAACTATTGCACTTCTGGCTTATAAAAAAAAAAAACTTAGGGGAGACTAAAGAGATATTGTTTCATTTTATCATCAAACACCCTGGGGTGGTGAGGAAAAGTAATGCTATTATTGTACCCATTTTACAGATAAGGAAACTGAGTTTGAGAAATGAAGTGATTTGCCCAAGGCACATAGCTAGAAGTGACTAACTAGGGCAGCATTTGAAACCAGGTCTTCATGGCTCCAAGTACAGCACTCTATCTTTTGGCCATCTATGCCAAGTTATATATTAAAAATTCTTAAAAAAGAAAAAAACCACAAATTCAAAACTCTATGAGTTTGATGGCATTGGTTTCCCATGAATAAACAATTGAATTACATAGAAAACAAAAAGTGATTAATTCTTCTGCAAAATGTGGGGTTTTAAAATAGATGACCTCTAAGATTTTTGCTGCTTTAAAATTATATGTTCTGTCCTATAAAAAGAAGACTATCTCTGGAAGCAGCATAATAATAATGGGGTCCCTTCTAGGGATTTGGCTTAATTGCATTTTTTTCTAAATGACCTGCAAAAAGGAAAAACGTTGAAAACATTGATCTGCAAAAGACTAATGTTTTCTGAGTATTAAAATGTCAAACAGGCAAGAGTAAACTATATGATCAAAATATTGAGTGAATAGAAAATATGTAAATGAATGTTAACACTTGCCTACCTCATAAGTTTGTTGCCTACCTCAAATAAGAGGAAGTTAAAGTGCTTTGAAAAACTTAATACATAAGCTTCACAGATTATTGGTGTAACAGTTATTCAAGAAGCTTCATGGACTCCCAATCACCTTCAAAATAAAATAAAAACTCCTCTATTTAGCATTTAAAGTCCTACTTTTCAAGGCTATTATATATTATTTCCCCCAATGTACACATACATGACATTCCATTTCCTGAATCATAATCTAGAATTCCCTCTCTCTCTGTACCTTCAACTTGTGATTCTTTCAGGATTCAACTCAAGTATCATCTACTAAAACTACAAGAAGCTTTTCTTTTTTTCCCCAATTATTAGTAACATCACTCATATTAAATTTATAAATATTACACATTATCTTATGTATATGTTGTTGCTCCCCAATAAAATAAAAGTTCCTTGAAATGAAAATTTCATTTTTGTTTTTATATCCCCAAGTCCTCAAATATAAATTGGTATATGGATGCTAAAAATAAACAAATGGAGATGACTTATATTTAGGGTAAACCCTCAAATAAATGTTTGTAGACAAAGGGACTGATAACATGCTAGGTATCATTAAGAGTATTTGAAATAAAAAGTGAAAAAAACTTATCCTACATTTGTACACATAAAGAATAAAGCTGCAGTTCTCATCACCAATCCTCAAGCTCAATACAATCAGAAAAGAGCATGATTAACAAAGTAAATGATTAACAGAGTAAAGAATGTTCTATACAAAAAATCTGGATTCAACTATGTAAAGGCACAGAGATGATGTTCATAATCTGTAGTCAGTGAACTTATTTTGTTTAATATTTTGGTAAATATATTTCAAGAAAATTGATTTCATTTGCAATCCTGTATATTTTATTTTTGCATTTAAAAAATCATTTTGAATGCACATCAGCTGGGGAATGGCTGAATAAATTACAGTATATGTATGTAATGGAATACTATTGTTCTATAAGAAATAATAAGCAGGCTGATTTCAGAAAAGCTTGGAAAGAGTTACATGAACTGATGCTGAGTGAAGTGAGCAGAACTAGGAGAACATTGTACACAGCAACAAGAAGTGCCATCCACAGCCAGAGAGAGAACTATGGAGACTGAAGATGGACCAAAGCATAGTATTTTCACCCTGTTGTTGTTTGCTTTTTTTCTCACGGTTTTTTTCCCCCTTTTGATTGGATTTTTCTCGAACAGCATGACAAATATGGAAATATATTTAGAAGAATTGTACATGTTTAACCTATATCAAACTGTTTGCTATCCTAAGGAGAAAGGGAGGAAGTAAGGAGAAAATTCTGGAACATGAGGTTTTGCAAAAGTGAATGTTGAAAACTATCTCTGCATGTACTCTGAAAAATAAAATGCTACTGAAAAAAATTACTTTGAGAATACAGAGGATTCACCAGAATGCTAAAGGGATCCAAGACACAAAAGAGTGAAGAAGCCCTGCTACAGAGAGAATAGAAGTTCAGGTTGTACAAGTTAGAAAAGTGACTATGAACTTATTTCTTCATCAAAGTCCAGAATATCAGAGAACTTCATTCCCTTATATTTAACAAGTCATTCAAATAAACGAGAGAGTTTTATTTTGATGCAGGTAGTTTATAAAACTTGTTACATAAGGAGAGAAGCTGAAAATACTTTCATAAAAGGATTAAGTAAATTCAGGGAAGATAATAGGTCAAAAGAAATTCGACCAGCTATCTGAGGCATGGCATGTCCATGCTTCATTTTGGGTCTTGTCCTCAGTGGGGAGTTCCTGGCCAGGATTGCTATTTCAGGAGGAGTTTTAGCCATGCTTATCTTCACTCACTTCTACTGTCAACTTACTCCATTCCCCTTGCAGATACCTCCTCCTCACCCCACCTTGTCCAATTCCCCTTTATGTTGTCTTCTATTAGAATATAAGCTCCTCAAACAGAAGTACTATGTTATTTGTATTCTTATCTCCAGAACTAAGTGCTTAAAACATGCTTTAGCTTGCTCTCTTTCTCTATATGCCTTTTGAGATAAACACGGATTTTACCAATAAACATGATCTTTTACATTTAGGCTAGCCTAGAAAAAGCCAAAATAAAATATGTTGTTAATAAAATGTCCCTAAATAATAGTACTTTTCCTGGAGCATAAAGAGGTTAAGAATGTGGACAAAATTTGGTGGTATGCTATTTATTTCCTGTACCTGTTAGCTAACTTTCTGAAGAGAACAGAAGCATACTGGCCATGTGTCCTTGGCACTACTAGATGAGTATCATAAAAACCTATGGTATTTTGTAGGTGTTCTAAGTATTGAAGGATAAGATACAAATGAACAATGAATGTTATAAAAGTGTTTGGGGCAGAATGCTAAGGACTAGAAAGCCAGTATTATAATGAAGATGCATTTGTTGGCATCAAGCTTTAAGAAGTACTTCTCTGGTGGATAAATTTCATATTAACATTTTGGCTTCCCTGAAGACTATTTATTTTAGGCACAGGGCCTGTGGATCTCTGGCTCAATAACATATTTTTCAAACTCTCAATCAAAATCCACAATTCATGAACCTTTTAAAATATGCATATAACCACATTTAAGTTTCATTCCCTTCTTATTCAAGACTCAGTCTTGGGGCAGCTAGCTAGGTGGCTTAGTGGATAGAGCACCAGCCTTGAAATCAGGTCAGTCACTTAATCCCAATTGCCTCAGCAAAAAAAAAAAAAAAAACCCTCAGTCTTATCCTCTATATTCTTAGATTCTAAGAAATTTAAAGAAATAATCATTCTAATTTTTCTACATTATATTTACGCTACCTTCCCAACTAAATGAAAACAATCTTAATTAAAAAATGCCAGGTCACCTTGCTATGCCTAAGGAATTTCATTACAACATCAGGTTAAGGCACACTTATTCAAAACTAAAGGCTTCTTTTTAGAGATGAACAAAGCGAAGGGTAAAAAATATGTGGTGATTTTCTTCAAGGTCAAAGTCACAGCAAAGTTGAAATGAGAAATCAGGTCCTCAATCTAAATATGGTAGTTTTTGTACTACAGCAAATTCATGTTATACTATTACAACTTGAGAAATCTGGTGTATTTAATGCTACCATTTGCTAAAAGCAGCAGGTGAACCAACTTTGATGCATCTAGACATGTTTGATTGCCACTGTATCTGCAGAGAGGCAGGCATATGAAATGTAATGGAAGGAGGAAGGTTTCCTAATTACCAGAGCCTTTCCTTGTCCAGTAGGTAGACAGAAAAAGTACCTTAGATAGTATGTGCTTAGCTACGTTGAGATTTAAAGAGATCTTTCCTCATGCCCTCCATGATTCTCAAATTGTAAGCCTTCACCCAAAATTGGAAATCAATGTTCTATAAGAGCAGGGCTTCATTAACTTTTCCCACTAGCAACCCCTTTTGACCTGAGAAATTTTTATCCTGGGCAAATAAATATATAAGATAGGTATACAAATCAAAAGTTTACTAATAACATCAAAACTTTATTTTAAAGCAATTCTTTGTATACATATAATTTTACCATTAAAGATGAATGCAAATTTGCATGCTAATGAGATGGATGTGCTTGGGTTTTTTATATAAAGAGTTAAAACTTGGGGCAGTAGGTGTCGCAGTAGATAGAGCACCAGCCCTGAAGTTAGGAGGACCTGAGTTCAAATTTGATCTCAGACACTTAACACTTCCTAACCGTGTGACTCTGGGCAAGTCACAACCCCAACTGCCTTAGCAAAAAAAAAAAAAAAAAAGAAGACGACGTAAGAATAATTAAATCTCGTGAGCAGGCTGATTTCAAAAAAAGCTTGTAAAGACTTATGTGAACTGATGCTAAGTGGAACAGAACCAAGGGAACACCGTACACAAGATTACATGATGATCAACTGTAACAGATTTGGCTCTTTTCAACAATGAAGAGAGTCAAAGCAATTTCAAGAGATGTGATAGAAAGAGCCATCTATCTGCATCCAGAAAAAGAAGTATGGAGACTAAATATGGATCAAAGCATATTTTCACCTTTTTTGTTGTTCTTGTTAGCTTGTTTTTTTTTTTTCCTTCTGATCTAATTTTTCTTTTGCAACATTACAAATGTGGAAATATATTTAGAAGAATTGCAAATATTTAACCTATATTGGATTACTTGCTATCTTAGGGGAAGGGAGAAATGAGGGGAAAAAAATTTGGAATATAAGGTTTAAAGGTGAATGTTGAAAACTATCACTACATGTATTTTGAAAAACAAAAAGCTTTTATACACAATTAAATCTTGGCAGAAAATTTGATACTTTTTACTGTTGCCAAATTTTTTGCAAACCACCCCCCCACACACACATTCAGTTATGTGGCCCCAAATGGTTTAAAAAGCTTCACTCTATAGCAAAAGACTGCTTCTACCCACACTCCTTTAAATCAGATGGTACAACTGGTTCCTAAATTGAGGAGCTGTTCCTACAATTTTGGAGAACAAAGTTAAAACATGTGCCCAGCACAAGTACCTAACAAAGTTTCTATAGGTAGAAATCCAATTCAACAAGTATTAAGTTCCTATTAATTATCAGACTTTTTCTTAGTGTTAGGAACAGAACAAAAAAGCAAAACAAAACAAAAAGTTCTGCTTAAGAAGCTCATATGGGAGACAGGGAGACCTAGGGGGAAATAATATAAACACAGAGCAAGCACAGCACAAAACAAAGCAATTAATAAATGTTTTAACTATTTACAAAGAAACAAATGCAATTTTTAGTGAGGAGAGACAAGATCAAAAAAAAAGCCTTTTAATGGAGTCACTCCAGGTGACTTATGAATGAAGCTAATGGTTCAAAGGCAATCATGTCAACCTCAAAGAAGACCACCAAACATAACTAAGGATTTCTGTGGGCTGCAAACTTAGTTTTACAATGTAATATTAACTCTTTTAACATGTTTTTATTTATTTTGTTAAATACTTCCCAATTACATTTTAATTTTACTATAGCTGCATAAGGGAGTGTAATAGGCAGTATGGGGTATTTGACACCTTTGGTTTTAAGGAAAAGAGATGAAAAGAAAGAGTATTCCAGATAATGAATGGGGCCAGAGCCTGTGCAAAGGTGCAGAATTTGGAAGTGAATGGTCATGTCTGGAGGAAAAAAAAAAAAAAAAAAAAAACAACACATTTTGTCCACAGCAGGGTAAATAAGGAAGGGTAAAGTACAATCAACCAGGAAAGATAAACTGGACCTAGATTGTGAAGGGTATTAAATGTTAACAGAAGAATGTTAACTAACTATAGTTAGTAGCAAAAGCAAGCCATTGAAGCTTATTGAGCAGAGGAATGACATGGTCAGAAGTTCTTTGTTGATTTGGTTCAATAGGATCATTAATGTTGAGTTGGGCAAGATCTCAGGGACTATCTAATCCAAAGCCCTCCTTTGATAAATAAGCAAAACTGAGGTGCAAGGAGACAAAATGATTTCTTCAATTTCACACAGGCAATAAGCATCCAAAGTCCATGCTATCTACCCTGAGCCACTTTGTTCTGCTACATTCTGTATGCCACACTTCTGCTCCAATTAAGACTCTGGGAAGAATTTTGATCTCATCTTCCCCATCAACTTCAGTTATTCTGCAATTCAAAAGTAGCCAGAGGTTCTCGAATAACTAAAATAGAAGGGAAAAAATGATAGACAATTTCAGCATATCATACTCTACTCCCTAAGGCTGCATGAAGAAGAAAAGAATATGATGGCACTTTGCACCTGGTAGATTCAACAGCTAATTCAGCATTTCTATTTTGCCATGGCAACTTGAAAAAGGAGGATAGACAGATTCTAAAGAAACAATTAGCCTTAATCTGAAAGGTGGTTTTTTTTTTTAAGTACTTTGGAGAATAATGACTTCGGAGAAGGTAAAAGATTAAAATAAAAGATACCAAAAGACCTCTATTCCATAACCTACAGGTGCTTTTCACTGTTTTTCAAAGGAAAAATCCAAAACATTATAAATGGAAGATGAAAATTTTATAGATTTTTAAAGAAAAATATAGCTTGCACTTAATTATGCATGATAATAGAAAAACTGGTTACATGTACAGTCCCTTATATAGTACATTATATAGCCTGATGGCACATATAATTTTTAAAAACATTTATTTTACTAAGGATAATATCAAAACTGACTTTTATTACTTAAATGAAACCAGTGGACACTGTACAATGGTAGTAAATCAAGAAGAAGAAGGGTTTCAGCCTAAATTTTAAATTTGCTATAGATAATCCACAAGATTGATTTATGCTCAAAGATCATACATGTTATCAAGTATGATTACAGGTAAACCAGGAAAGAAAAGTAGTATTATAGTCAATCCATTTCTACTCCAAACTACCTTGTTAATGTTGATACAACTACCATCCTTCCAGTGACCCAGGTTGGAAAATGTATGAGTTCTCTTTCCTCTTCCTCAACTCCTATGTCTAATTAGTTACTTAGTTATTGATTCAACCTTACCACATCTCTCTTATTTTGACAAGAACATAGATTTAGGGCTGGAAGGGATCTCAGAAAGCCTAACACCCTCATTTTACAAATGAGAACAAGCAAGGTGCATAGATTTATTTAAATAACTTGCTCAGAGTCACACAACTAGTTAAGTATCTGAGCTAGGACAACTGTTCCTCAGGACTACTAGAATAAAATATAAACTCTTCAGGCAGGTATTTAAAAGTCCTCTACAATCAGCTCCTAACTACTTTGTCAGTCTTTTTCATTACCATTTTAATCCCTTTATATACTCTCCCTGTCAAAATAGCACACTACACATTCATAACACATGACATTTTACCTCCCACTTACATGCCTTTGCTTAAGTAGTTCACCATGATTAGAATGCATTCTCTCTCTCAACATCATCTTATAATCTGAGCCTCCTTCAAAGTACAGTTCAAATGTCACTTCCTATATCATACCTTTACTTTTCCTTCCAGCTGTAAGCACTCTCCCTCTAAAAGAACTTTGTATTTATAAAGGCAACATGCAATGGTGAAGAGAAATTTTACCAATGAAACCACAATTCCAGACCAAAAAAATTAAACCTCACTTCTCTACTTATACTCTGACTTCCAACTCATCTTCCATTCCCCAATGAAAATATAAGTTCCTTAAGGGCAAGAAGCTTCATTGTTAGGGGTCAGACCAGGTGTCTTCTATTTGCACAGGGAATAGCACTTCCTGCTGCTGCTTCACAGCCTGACTCCTCAAGTGAGAAGTCCTCAGACCACGTGCTAGCACCCTGTGCCTTCATCATCTCCTGATCAGCACAGTATATTCCCTGAGGAAAGCCTGCTACCCCAAAGCAACCATTTCTATCTGTACCAGCTCAAGGCATCTTACTGCTTGCCACCTTCTGCCACCAAAGCAATCTCCCAATTGGGATGTAAAGAGCCTGCAGACTTTCCTGCACCTGTCCTTTGAAGATAGAAGATGGCTCCCTCCATTTAAAGATGAACATTCTCCCCTCCTCCTCCATCATTCAGTAACCTCTCTTTCTTTGAGGTTCATGCTACTTATTTCTATCACCCAATCAAAATCCAGGTCACTATTGTTTACAGACCCCCAGGTCACTCCCCTTCCTTGAGAAAGGAAGAATTTAAAATGTTTGGCTTGCAATGTTTCTTTTCTCCCCAACTCTTGTCCTCACGTTATGGGACTAAAATATAGATAGACAGATAGGTAAGTAGGTAGGTAGATAAGAGTTTCAAAAACTCTAACCAGTACCCTCAATCTATTTACCTCCCATGAGCTACTCCTTAATCCTAACAAAAGCTATACAAAAAGATGGTCATATTCTGGATCTTCTGTAACCCACAAATGTACCACCTCTAATGTTCACCTCTAAAATCCCCTTATCCAATCATAATCTTTAGGCTTATGCCTCTTCCTTGTTACTTTCCTTATATAATCCTACTCTTCATCCTCAATCATGAAACCCTCAATTCTTCTTCTCTCTCTCTCTCTCTCTCTCTCTCTCTCTCTCTCTCTCTCTCTCTTTTATTTTTTTCTGAGGCAATTGGGGTTAAGTGACTTGCCCATAGTCACACAGCTAGGGAATGTTAAGTGTCTGCCTCAATTCTCTTCTAAGGTCATCTCCCCTGCACTAACTAGCCATTCTTTTCTCTTCTCCCCATCTTGACTCCTTAGTAAACCAACTCAACTCTTCTCTATCCTCTCTTGAATCCCTAACCCCCTTTTCATATTGCAGATTATGCCCAGCAAAGCTTCAGTTGAGGATCACTCTCATGATTTGTTGCCTTCACACTTACACATGAGTTTCTGAATTAAAAGGGAGAAAAATCATATCACCATTCTGACTGGGTCTGATATATATATTTATATTACATAACTTCAAGTGGGCTCTGTTTCTGGGCAATTCCACTATACCTTCCTAATCAACCCACTATCACATTCTGCTGCAAACACTTCTGAACTTCTTCATCCCCCCTCAAATCTTCCATGATTCCTCTTTCCCTACTTTAAGATGAGAACTTTGTCTCATATCTTGGAAAAACTTGAGTGCATTAACTATGATCTCTTTTTTCTCTCCTCTTTCTCATCTCTATCAATCTGGTGCCTTCTGCCACTATCTTCTTCACTTATCTCACATGATGTACTCGACTTACCCTTTACCAAATTTAACCTCTTTGATCCTACCTCCTCCAACACTGTCCCCTTTCTCATCCCTACTATTTGTTATTTTTAATCTCTCCCCTTCTACTGGTTCTTTTCCTTCTGCCTTACAAACATGTCCATGTCTTCCCTACCATGAAAAAAAAAAAAAGGCAAAACCCTCACCTGACCCTTCTAGCCTTACTAATTATCTTCTTCTTTGTAACTTTGTAACTAAAATCTTCAAAAAGCTACCCACAATATGTGCTCCCACTTTCTCTCCTTCCACTCTCTTAACCTCTTACAATCTGACTTCTAACCTTATTATCCCATCAAAACTGCTCTCTCTAAAGTCACCCTTACTCTCTTAGCTGCCAAATCCTAGTCTTTTCTCCTCATTCTCCCTGACTTCTCTGCATTCTGACACTGCTGATCACTCTCTGCTCCTTGACATTCTCTTTTCTCTAGAGTTCTGGGACTTCGATCTCTCCTAGTTCTCTTCCTATCTGGCCATTACTCAGTCTCCACATGGAAGCTGTTGCAAGGTTTCACCTCTGCACTATTTCCTGAACACTTTCCTCTAGCAGTGCCCTGACTCTAGTGCAGGTCCCCACCACTTCATGCCTTGATTAGTGCAATAACCTGCTGGAGGGACTTCCTGCCTCAAGTCTCTCCCCATTCCAATCCATGTCTGATGTCACCCACCCCAACTCAATAAACTCCAGTGGTTTCCTGTTGCTTCCAGGACCAATGCTCAGTTTCACATTCAAAGCTCTTCACAATCTAGTCCCCTTCTACCTTTTCAGTCTTCCCAGCAAAAACTCTTCAATCTTGTAACACTGGCCTTCTGGCGTTTCACTAAACAAAACACTTCTCTCAGCTGCAGCATTCTCCTGGGCTATTCTTTCCCTAGAATATTTTCTTTCCTCCACTTTAATTACTAACCTCCCTAATTTCCAAGTTTCAACTAAAATTTCATATTCTTCAAGAGTAAGTACACCTCTTGATTCCAGTGCTTCCCTTTTTTTTTTTTTTAATCTATTTCCTATTTATCCTGTAATATAGCTTACTTCATATATATGTTTACATGCTATCTCCCTCTTTAGATTGTAAACTCTCTGGGGGAAGGGACTGTCTTTTGCCTCTTTGTAGCCCCAGTACTTAGCACATTGCTCAGAATATAGGAGGCACTTAATGTTTATTGAATTATAAACATTGTTATTGTATCTTCTGTACCAAGCACAGTAGCTAAAATGTTTTTCCTAGTTGTTCAGTCATGTCTGACTCTTTATGATCCTGTGGATTTGGGTGTTTTGCAAAGATACTGTAGTAGTTTTACATTTCCTTCTCCAGTTTTAGGTAGGGGTTAAGTGACTTGCCCAGGGTCATCCAAGCAGTGTCTCAGGCAGGATTTGAACTCGGGTCTTCCTGAATATCCACTGTGTCACCTAACTGCCCTATCTGAAACACTATAGGCTTTTAATATACTTAAAAAAAATTAAATAGTGTTTACAAAATATATCCTTTCATGCTTTTTCCATCCAACAAATCCAAAAATTGACCTTTCATTAATAAATATTAATTACAAAGAATTATGAAGATCATCTCGTTCCCAAACTAGAAACTAAAATCTAAGGAGATAAGCCCTGTGTGCTTTTCCCCCTCCCTGATTTCTATAAAGTTAAACCCTTTTTAAAACTTAGAATAAAACCTAGAAATCCATAGGTTTTTTAAAATATCATATGCCACAGAATATGAGATGGCAAGTTCAAAATCCCTGTAAATGGGGAGGCTAAGGCTGTGGGATCTTTAGAGCATGGGAACTGCAAGTTGCAATATGGCTAAGCTAATCAGGTATCCATACTAACTGTAGAACCAAAAGGGAAGCTCTTTGGAGTAGGGGAACAAAGCTATTTAGAATAGAATTAACCAAGGCTGGAAACAAAGCAGGTAAAAGATTCTACTCAGTTTTTAGGTAGGATCTAGCAAAGGAGTGGCTACTGTCCTTCTAAGGGGAAGTTGGGAAAATAAGGAAAGTAGGGAGATTATCTCCAAAAAAAATCATATCAAAAGGTGAAAGCCTCAATACTGAATAATCAACATGCTAGCTCAATTGCATCCAACTAAAGTGCAAATATCCAAACAAAATTACTGAAACAATTTAAGTGATCAAGTTGCTTTGTTTAACAACCTTCTTTTGTGGGTTGGGGAATGAGATATTGTTTAGAAGCAGCAATAAGGAGCACTTGAACTAATACTTATACTGGGGACTATCAAGGAAAAGTTGGCTTGAAAGAAACATGAAATAGTGATAGTTGGTGATATCCAATAAACAAGCATTTATTAATCACCTACATGTCAGGATGGCCTAGGAGCTACAGATACAAAGCAATAGACGAGATAGGCTGTGCATTCAAGGAACTTATATCAAGGAAATAACTTGTATATGTTGGATCATAGATTTAGAGCTGCAAGAGAAGACAGATCATTTAATCCCCACACACTATTTCAAGATGAGGAAATAAAGCTCAGAGAAGTAGAGACTTGCCCATGCCAAGGCAGGAAGTAAAAGAGACAGGATTCGAACAGAGGTCTTGTGCCCTCAAACATGTCCTCTTTCCACTGTACTATTGTGTTTTTCCCACTTAAGCAAATACACTATTATCAAGGAACCACAGATTATACTAAGAGCAGGCATAAGGAGGACCAAATCGCATCTTCTGCAACAGGCTTTTCTTATTTCCCTGCTACTCCTGCAACTGCCTTCTCTAGAGTTATTTTCTACTCACATATCTTTTCCATAATTATTTGCATGTTTTTCTCCTATTAAAATATGAGCTCTGAGAGCAAGAACCTCATTTCCCCCCTTCTTTGTATCTAAAATACAGTCCCCAATTCCTGACTCGACCACTTATTTATTGCCTAACAACTATAGTTATTAAAACTCCCTCTGAAGTCTCACAACTTGACACAATAAAGAAATTCACTGTGTGAAAAAATCTGTAAACAGTCAACATTTCATTTTTAAGTGCTAGGACACAAAAAATTCCAATGGACATATCTTATCTCAAAACAAGTGTTTGCACATTATACCCAGTAACACGACTAACTTTAACAGACCTCAACTTCCTTCTAGTAAAAACTCAATCTGGAAAAAAATGTTTTCACAAAAACTTGTTTATGTTTTGTTGGAGGGAGGGGTTATTTTGCCACAAAGAATGTTTGTGTGTTTTTGTTTTTAAATCTTAACAATACCAGTGTCTCCCTTAAGTAATACACTAGAGTGGGGACATCGCATTAAAAAAACCTCGGATCTAAAAACAGCGGGTGAAACGCACTGCGGCAAGACATAAATTGGAAAATCTAAGAATTTTCTATTTCTGAAGATACCACTTTTCCTTTTTCAGTTCCCTACCTCTGGTCACAGCCTAATACAACTTCATCTGCCTGTTCAATTCCTTTCTTTCAGGAAGAAGAGAATCTACCAGAAAAACCAATCAATTTTTAAAAAAAAAATACCCCCAAAACGAAATCCGCTGGCCCCTCAACTCTACTGAAAACAGGTCTGTCGTTTGCCCCCAGAAGCGGGGCCTGACTTAGAAACAGAGCGGTCCGATTAGCGATTAGCTGCACCAGGTCCTTCCTCGCCTGTCTTGCAACTGAAAAGGAAAGACTAGACCTCGGAGTTGGACTAAGAGGCGGGAGATTAAGGTTGGGAAAATGCTTGGGGAGGAGGGGGGAAGGGAAGGGAAGAAACATTTATTAAATGCCTACTAGGTGCCAGGCACGGTGCCCAGAGCTCTACAAATATTATCTCATTTGATTAGGCGGGAGGCGCAGTCAAGGATTAGAGCAGGTAGAGTCAGGGTGGGTGGGGCGAGGTGAAGGGGTTCTCTAGGCGAGGTGGGCGGGAACCGAGGGAAGGGGGAGGGGACAGGCGGGAGGTTGGGAGGAAGAAGCCGGGGCGGGGCGAGAAAGGAGGGTAGGAAAGAGGCGGGAGGAGGAGGGCCAGGCCGGGAGGATCTCTACCTGCAGCTCCGCCCGCTCCACCTCCCACTGGGCGCGCTCCACCTCGAAGCGGGCCCACTCGTGCTGCAGGAAGTGCAGGATCCCTGGGAGGCTGTACTGGGCTCGGGCCGCCCCCGCAGGCGCCGCAGTCGCTGCAGTCGCCCCGTCGCCCGCGGCCGCCGCCTCAGCCAGTGGCCCGAGCCCCTTGACACCCGCGGCTGCCGCTGGGTGGCTGTTGCTAAAGAAGACGCCGGGCCCCGCCTGTTCGTCCATGGCGGCGTTGGCGGCAGCCTGCTGCGGACCAGTGCCGGCTCTCACAGCTGCCGAGGCAAACGGCAGCAAAGGCGCCTCCTCCTCTTCCCTCCGCCCTCCTCTCCCCGCCCACACTCCGAGTCAGCAGGGAGCGGCCGCCTGGGCGCTTGAGCCGGCCCCCCTAGCTGCTGACGGACCGGGAAATGAGTCAATTGTAGAGCGCGAGCGCCCCAAGGGCTTGCTGGGAAATGTAGTCTCGGGGTGATGGAGTTAGCGGGAGGTGGGAAGGGGTTGGGAGATTGAAGAATTCTTTAGAAAGTGATGCTGCTCAGGTGCAGTAAAGACCTCTTAGCTCTCTTTTCCACTTCTATGCCTAGCAAAGTCGGGTGCGGATTAGGGCGTAAAGTCCTTATCAGGAGACATACACACCCACGGAAGGAAGTTCTTGAGCAGCTCTCTCTTGTACATACCCACACCCGCGGAAGTTCTCAGGCGCTGCTCTCTTTCTCACTGGCACTCACCCCAAGGAAGTTCTGGGTGACAGCGCTCTTTCTAGCACTGTCGCATACATGCACCCACATATCTGAGGGTATAAACATCACATCCATCTACGGGCACATTTTTTGAACACCATCCCATCTTCCCCCAGGAGCTTTTTTTTTTTTTTTTTTTTAATGTAGATTATATCTAATGTGTTCGTGGGCTTGCCCTCTTTCTACGCAAAAATTCTTCTTGAGAATTTGGCGTAGGACCAGTTTCTCTGTACTCTGCTCTATAAATTTCAATTAAAAAAACAAAACCATGGTCATGAGTTATTTTGTTTCCCCGTCGCTGCGCTGTGCTTTTTTGCTGTCTTGTTTGATGTAGTCTTTCAAGAAATACCTCCCTCCAAAACACAGCAAAATTTTCTTTAAATTTTCTTTCTCTCCCCATATCCCAGCGGCACCCAAACTTTCTATGTCCTCTAATCAGTTTGGTTGTTCTTTAAGTATAGTCCAGGAACCCTATTATGGGGTCAATGAGATCCTTTCAGGGAATGAGTGAAATCAAAACTAATTTCATAATAACTCACAATTTCTACTATGGTAAATATCGGTAGATATAACTCATATTAACCCAAAAGAGAAGGTAGTCTTCAAAAATTTTTTTAAAGTGTACTGGTACTGATTCCAAAAACATATAAGAACTGCTGATCTAAGTCATAAGATCTTAGATTTAGATATGGAAGAGAACTTCCACATCATCTTGTCAACCCCCTTAATTTGATATTTAAGGAAACTGAAGGTTTAAGAGCACTTGACTTGTTCAAGGCATCCAATTACAGAATTGAGATTTGATAAGTCCTAGGATGGAATCTACACAACTGGAATTCTCTCAACTGAAAAAAATACTGGAAAGATGGGAAAATAAATCATCTTCAGGGCCCTTTCCAGCTGAAAACGTACATAAACTTAGAATATCATTTTCTTCCTTTCTATCTAAAGTCTAAAGTGATTCCTTCACTCCTGTTTCCTGAAAAGCTAGCACAGTTTCCTGTTTCTCATTGTTTTTCCAAATCCTAGTTTGGTGACCACATCTTTTTGACAACCTTCCTAAGGCCATCCTTCAAAAAGCCCTAACCTGTAAGTAAGGAACATTTTTTTTTTTTTTTTCATGAATGGTCCATTGATAGAATGTTTTAGGTGCTTGGCTGATACAATCATCCCCCATGATAAAGAGACTGGAGAACCTGTTCCTGGGATCATCCAGATGGTAGAACAATGTGAAATGAAAGTGACTTGGGGAGACTGTGGAGAATATGTAGATACTCTGTAAATGGTTCCAGTTTGCTAACATAGCAGCCTGGAGAAGGCTTTTTCAATTGTCTCTATAACTAAAATTGGGGGTTTCTTCAAAATGACCCGAGTTAGCCTCATCCTACTCTCTTCTGACAATGTGTTTGACACCATTGCTTCTGGTTGGTCTTAGATGATGGTGGTCTATGAAAGAGTATAAAATAGTGCAGTAATAGAGTACTGTGAAACCCCTGAGTTCACATCTAGCCTTAGAGGTTTGGCTGTGCAACCTTTGGCAAATTATCAATGATCTCTTAATTTGTTTGCCTCAGTTTCCTTAAATGCAAAAATAGGGATAATAATAGCACCTATGCTAACATAAAATGCTTAATATAGATTATACAAATTATTATTAAGAGGGTTGATCAGTGAGATCAACATGTAACTAGATAAAATGGGCCATAGTCCTAGGCCTCTTGAGTTGTTCTCCATTTTAGGTGGAAAGATTGGAGATTAGGCACCTTGGCATCCCAACACCCTAATAGCCAGCTCAACATTGATGTCCTGATGTCCTGAGGAGCAAGTGACCTTTTGGGACTTAAACCAGAAAAAACTAAGACTAGGATTTATCTAGTAAGAATACTAGAATATAAAATAGCTTTAATAATAAAATGCCAGATTTTTTTTTTGCAAGTCTTTTTAGAGTCTTTCCCTCAAAATGCTCAAAATTGTGTCACTTACAGCTAAGACCTTCTGTGTGTATTACTTGGTCTATTTCACATAATAATAATAATAGATAACATTTATACAGCACCTACTATTTCCCAACACTATGCTAAGTACTTTACAATTATCTCATTTGATCTCACAATAATTCTGATATCCAGAAGCTCTTGTTCCTATTTAAACAGGTGAGAAAATTGAGGCAAGCAGGAGTTACGTGATTTGCCCAGGGTCACACAGCTAGGTGTCTGAGGTTGGATTTGAATTTAGGAAAATGAGTCTTCCTAACTCTCTACACCCATCACTCTTATCCACTCTGCCACCTAGCAGCTCTTAGTTAAGTTGCACTTTTCATTTTTATATATTTAGTATCATTTGTATTTCTTTACATTGTGTAAAGAGGACTGCAATACTGCAATATGGAATTCAAATGTGACTCCCCTGTCACTGATATAGAAAAGAGTTTATTATAGAAATCTTGATAGATTTTTCCAATTTTCATCTGCTAGTTGTGCCCTTCCCAATTTTGTCCTTAAATGTGCTTTTGATGATTTAGCTTGAATCTCTCAAAAAGTTTTCCATAAATCTGATTTTTCACTCCATTGATTCTCACTCTTTTGATGAGAAACTATGCACAATATTCCACCTCTATCCCCTATGCTATAAACAAATTATGTTCTCAATATAGGTTTTGCATCCTGTATTTCTCTATTTGGCAAAGAGATCATGTTTATGAACCTAAATTCATACAGATGGGGTAGTGTATATTAATATCTGTTCTTTTATTTATTTCACTTTTTAGGAATAAATCAATTGCTTCATTTGTAAGCCATAGTAAACAAGTTGTTTCATTTGTAAGTCCTATCATCTTACTCTGCACAAGCATTCCCTTTGTCTCTCTATACAAGATCTCCTGTTTTCTGCTTCCTATAAAAATGCGTGGTTTCTCCATACTAAAAAAAAAAAAAAAAAAAAAAACTCTCATGTGAACCTATAATTCCTTCATCACAGCCCTTCTTTTATCCTGGGTCCCTTTCTCCTCTCATTACATTCTTTCCTCTCACCCACTTGTCAATTTACAATCTGGCTCCAACTGAAACTGATTACTACAAAGTTATCAGTGAGCTCTTAATTGATAGATATGATGACCTTTCGTTAAACCTCTCCTTTTTTTCTCTACAGCATTTGACACCACTGAACACTATTGCTCACTTTTTCCTCCAGGATAGTCTTCTCTTCTTTCTCCTGAACTACAGTTCCACAATATCAATAGCCTTTTGGATATTTTGAACAGATGTCTGCTAGAAACCTAAAAGTCAACATATCCCCCAACAAAACTCATTATTTTTCTCCCCATATTCATACTTTTTCCTAACTTCTGTTAAAACAGACTTGTGTCTTTTGATTGTTCATTTTCCTTTATTCTGCATATCTATTCATTTGCCAGTTCTTCCTGATTGTATTTATTCATCTCTCATATCTATCATCTTCTTTCAATTCACACAGCAATCACTTTCATTCAGGCCGTCACCATTTTTTAGCTGAATTATTGAAAGAATTTCTTCATTGGTCTCCCTGCATCCAGTCTCTTTCCTCTCCAATAGTCCACACAGAGGACAAAAATGATCATCTTAAAGCATGTCTGACCACATCACTTCCCTTTTTAATAAATTGTAGCTGCTGTCTTATCTATATTTTATCAAATATAAATTTTCTCATTTAAACAGACTATATTTTTTACATATTTCTCCCCGTATATATTCTGATTCAGCCAAATTGACCTTCTTGCCATTTCTCATACACAATATTCCATATCATGTTCCCATGCCTGAAATATACTCTCTTCACTTCTGCATTTTAAAATCCCTATCTCCTAGAGGAGCCTTTTCCTTATCTCCCCAACTGCTAGTGTTTTTCCTCAAAAATTAATTTGTATTTGTTATATATACTTACATATGCACATATTATTTCCTACAAATAAGAACAGTAGAACCTTGCATTTTTATAGCCAATTACAAAATTGCAAATATATAATTTACTACTAAATATCACTAGTGAAGATGTTTGTTTTCTTCTTATATTCTCAATGTATGTGTATTCTTATGGACATTATATACAACTTTTATAGTCTTATTAAACTGAATTTTAGATACTTCATTATTTATCACAAAGCTTATTAATTATCTTTCAGGTGGGTTCTCAGGATTACCAGGGGACTGTTTTTCTCTCTGATAGAATTAGAGTTGTGTTCTTTGCCTGTTACAAATTTTGCAGAGATGGGCAAGTGGGTATATGAGTTGTCAAGGTATTAGGAGACACTGTTTTTTCAAAGGTAAGACCCAATAAGCAGGCTATACTCTGAGCTTGGCATAACAACAAACCTTTGCACTCACCCTCTACATGATCTCACTTTCTGCCAAAATGTATTGCTTTGACCAGCATCAGCTGTCCTCTGAGAGATTTAAGATTTTCATAATACCCCCTCTCTTGACACTCTTTTCCTCTGCTTGTGTGACCACTAAGTGAACGGAACTAGATGCTGCACTCCTGTTTTTTATCCCTGCCACATTAATTCTGGTTCTGTATCCCACTGAACTATCACAAGACTCAAAACGATCCTTAGACCCTTACAGTTGAGACAATTAAAAGGCTCAATGACTAATAACTTGGGAGCTGTTTGCATAGGACCCAAGAATGCGTCTATTATCCCAAGAAAAGCTGGCTGTGGAAACTGTTTATTCATGACACAAGAATGGCTGTTTTGCAGTCCCACCTTTTGTGTTTTTTTTCATGTATAAAAGCCCTATCCCTGCTATAAGCAATAAATTCTCCAATCTGTGGGCAGGGGAGGAAAAGAAGGGGACTTTGATTTTTAAACCTGTTTTCCTCACTTTGAAATTAGTTAAACAGCTATTTGATTCCTGCTGCATCTGCTTATGGTCTCCTTTGTTTGGCTCTGGGGCACTCAGGTTGTTGCTCTGTCCAGTCTGGACTATATTTAAAATTCTTTTGTTAGGGTCAAGAGATAATTAATAGTTTATTATCTTCTTAATTTTTGACAGTGATGAAGTTCATTATTTAGCTACAACTTTGGTGTCTTTCACTCATATATATTTTGAGACTCAGTTTCTGCAAAACTGTATTATCTCTTGAATAGACATCTTCCTTTGCATGTCTACTCTAGCAGCTTTCATCATCTTGGTTTCTTCAGTGCTGTTTCCACCTTCTTTAGTTTCCACCTTCTTCCACCTTAAAGCAGGGCTTTATGTTGAATCCAATATGTTGGCTCTAGGTTTTGCATTTGAGAGTTCATTATTGAGTCTTCATTCTCCCCAACCTTCTATATCCAATCAAATTCCTAGTCTCACCTACTCTATTGTCTCTGATATTCAAATTGAAGTGTTGTATACTTCAAAGTGTAAAGGTATCAAATTGATTTAAGTGACATTACTAACTTTTGACCAAGCAGGGAAATTCTCATTCATGCAAGTGAAATTTTATTAAGTCCACAAGGAACAATTTCAGATAATATAAATAACTGGAACATAGAGGTCTGTTATAATTAAACTGGTCTTCTGAATGTGACAATGGAAATGGCTTGGAAAGCCATTGATGGAAAAATATAAAAGCTAGAAGTTTATTTATAGGTATGCTACAGACTTGATTTGGTCCACAAGTTAAAAATACCAGAAGAGGATGAAATACATTAAAATGTATTAATACATTAAAATGCAGAAAGCATGGCATAACATACATAATGAAATCACAATACTTTATTTAATCCACAATTGCATGTTTAATATATTTCATGCTACCATATTAGAGGAATAATTTATCACACATGTAATATTTAATTATATGTACAGAGATTACCAAAAAATACATATAAATATCAATAGATCTATGCTATTTTGTTAATATAATTAATTATTAAGCAGAATTAAATGATGAAATTAAGAAAATAAAAATTAAGTTTACAATACTGACAGCAAGTTTAATAAGTAGTAGAAACCTCATTGTTTAAAATATTAAAAACAAGTGAATACAATACAGTAACAGAAAGCACACAGTAAGAAATAAACAAGGAAAGGATATTTTCCTTTTTTAAATCTACATATTATTTAATTAAATATGCTATTACTACACAGGACTATATCTGTTTTTCAAATAAGCCAGGGTTGATGTATTTTTACCCAAACAAACAATGCCAAAGAGGCTAAAGTTGTTATGATAGTGGCTCAAAAAGATGTGGATAAAATTAGAAAGATTCCAGGAATGGTACTACCACTTCCACAACTTAGTCCACCATACCTTAGGATGAAAGAATGAAGCAACAAGTCTGAGGTGGGAAGAAATAGAAGTGAACAGTCAAAACAGAAATAAACATAAAGAGACCACCCAGTGACTAGCAGAGGAAAAGTAATTCTACAAGAAGAGTACATTTTGGTGAAAATGAAAGCAGGCAAAATGGAAGTTACTGGAAGAGACTGAATAGATAGGTGAAAACATATGGGTTGCTTCATGAGAAATTTGGATGAATGAATACATGAATAGAATTGAAGGTGAATGACAAAAGAACTACAAGTCAATGAACAGAAAAAAAGGCAGCAGGCAAAAGATAAATAATAGTCAAGAAAAGAATCATTTTATTTGTAAGATCATTTCTATCATAAAATAATTGGAGTCAGCTTTTTTTTTGCATAATTCTCTGTACAGTAAAGAACAGTTTGGAGACTCTATTTTCTAGTCATTATGATATAAATACTATCTTGACATTTTTACCATAAAGATAATGATCCCTAAATAAGAGACGAGGACACCTAGAACATCACAGATAAACTGCCCTGTATCTGGAAAAATTTTCTAAGGTCAAATTTTTTTAACCATAAAAAGTAGATCACACCACTTGTAATTCATTTTCATGCATCTTTAAATAAAGAATTTTATTACTTAAATTATTTTTAACAACCAATATATGGTCAAGAATAATTTAGCTACTTAAATCTGAAAGTAAAGAAAGACCTGTTAGAAAGGTAAAGACATTTCATTGTGTAGTATATTTTGAGAAAATATTATATCTATTTCACTTTATTATATATAGCAGAAAATAAATTAGTTTCAAGTCTTTGTGCATCATTTTGATTTTTGATTTCTGCAATTAAATTCTTCTATGACAAATGCTATTTTATCTTTTCATTACCATATCACTAAGTTGATACATGACATATCTGAGTTGCTTTTTAAAGGACAGAATTTAAATTTGTAAAACTAAGTGCTGTATAGTAAGTTAAAAGCAAGAGAAATAATATATAAAAAGGAAAGAAATTCACATACATGATAAAAAATAAACTTGTTAAAATCAACATGAACCTATAGAATTATTTCACTTTACCTATTTCATAACACTAATAATATACAAATCAAATAAACATAAAACTGGAATGATGCCAAATCAATGACTAATTAGGTGTTTGTTGACAATGTAAATAAAAAGGAATGGAATAGTAAGTTCAAAAAAAGCTTGTTTTGAGTTTAATTGTTGGAGCGGAATGTATAGTAGGTGCTGGTTGCCTGGCAGCTGCTTTTGCTTTGCTAGCTTGGCTTGCTCGAACTGCAGTTTCCAGTCGTGTTTTCAATTCAGGAGCAGCTCCCATTACAGTCTTGAAAGCATGTGGATAGAGAGGGCCAATGTGCATTAAATTCTGCAGTGCAAATTCATGAAGATCTTTGGATGCTGTAAGTGCCGAATCAAAAGCATTTTCATCTAGCAAATATGAAATCAAGGTTGGAACTAAAAGAGCAAGTAGCTGGACTCCTGAAAAAATAAAGTATTAAATGATAAATTACAAAATAAGACAATTTGACTAAATTTTGAGCTTTTGTAGTGAGTACATATTGCTAAAACAAAGAATAGGTGAAAAGAGTAACAGGTAGTCTTAACTTATAACCAAGTTCAGGTAACTAGATAAGATCCAATTTATACCTCAATTTTTCCATTCTTAGAACATTTTATCAAATAATGATTAAATATTAGTATCATATATCTTAGATGTCAGATTTGTTGAACTATGGAGTTTAGAGATATATAAACAGGGACTTAATTGTTTCTTTAAAATAAATGTGTTAATAGTTTTCATTAATAAAATAAATCAATTAATCTACATTAATACAACTGTTTTTATGTTTCTTGGATTCTGAGTAAAGAAAAATTCATAAAAACATTAATTTCTAAAGCTGTCTTTTATAAGGAAAGCAACAGTTTACAATGGGTAACTGGTTAGGTTTCATTACATAATACTATGCATCATATGTAAAAATCCCAACGATGATACTTGACTAAAGTTACAAGTTATTCTGTAACCCTGGGCAAGTCACTTAACCCTGTTTGCCTCAGTTCCTTTTCTGAAAAATGAGCTAGAAAAAGAAATGGCAAAGTAGTCCAATATCTTTGCCAAGGAAATCCCAAATGGAATCATAAGGAGTTGGAGATGACAAAACGACTGAAGAACAATAAGTTGTTCTCTTTTTTTACTCTTTTTAAAAACTCCTTTCCTGCACTTCACTCCCTTTTCTTCCCACCCATACCTCCATCCCTGCCAAGCCCACAAACTCAAACACTATGTACAATCTGTACTAATTTGTTTCTTTTTTTTAATGATATGTTAAATATCCTTTAACTGAAAAGAACTTCATGTCTTAATTGCTACTTTACTTTCCCTATAGCCATAAGTATAGCTATCTCAAATAAAAGTTTAATGAAAGCAGAAAATTGCTTGTTTTTTTTGTGTAGAGTTGGTATTTACTATTGATTATAATTTTTTTTTCAGCTTTAATTTTTTTCTTTTGAGACTACTGGGGGTTGGATTAAGGTAAGGTTCAGTTTTCTATTCACTATATCACCCTATTTTTCCTTGAAGTTTTGAATATTTGTTTGTACATTCTGATTAAATATATGTGTAGTTGTTTTTCAGTGATTAAAATTGCAAAATTAATTTTATACCTTTTATAATGGGAACTTTTAATGCTTTTTAGTAATTTAATTAAAGTCCAATACTGATTTGATTATATTTACTATTCAAGTTGTAAAGCTTTATCAAGAAAAGCAGAATATTCTGTTTTAAAATTTTAATTAAATATTTTCATTTTCCTTCATACCTAATCAGTACCTCACCTAGATTATTATCTATATTTCTATAAAAAATAAAAAAGCAGTTCTGAGTTACCATTCAAAATTGATCCACTTTTAATTTCCTTCTTTAAACCACTTATAAGTCAAAACCAATTTTCTCTTTTGTTTTTAAATAATAGCTTTTTATTTGCAAAATATATGCAAAGATAGTTTTCAACATTCATCCTTGCAAACCTTGTGTTCCAAATTTTTTCTCCCTCCCTTCCTCTCTACCCTCTCCCCTAAACAGCAAGTAATACAATATAGGTTAAACATATATAATTCTTCTATACATATTTCCACAATTATCATGCTGCACAAGAAAAATCAGATCAAAAAGGAAAAAAATATGAGAAAGAAAATAACAAAAAAAAAAAAGGTGAAAATACTATGTTGTGACCAATGTTCAATCCCCACAGTCGTTTTTTCTGGATGCAGATGGCTCTCTCTATCACTACTGAAATTGGCCTGAATCACCTCATTGAGTCAACACCAATTTTTACACTAGCCCTAATTTATCAAAAAGTATTCTGGAAATGTTAATATCCCAATTTTTTATGTCTAATTAAGAAGAAACATTCTCTTTTGCACTTGAAAAGCCTTTAAGTTTGCTTTTACATATGAAAACAAAATACTTACTGTTCTGCTCCTCACCAAGGGCAACCAATGTTTCAAGAACTTTGATTCCTTCTTGAACAGCTAAAAGCTCTGTACTACTGGTTGGCCGGCTCCTTTCAACAGCTTTTAGTTTTTCAACCATTATTGGAGCTAATGAATGGATGTAGGGAGTTGAAAGGGCACGGTTGGAATGTTGGAAGACTGAAAGAAGAAGCTGGTAACACTTAGCTTGAACCTATAGAAAAATTAACATAATAAATCAATTAAGATGAGTGCTAGTTGCTGTGTTTATAATATAAAAATACTGAACTTTTTTTGAAAGCTAAAAAATGAAGTAATATTGCAGAATGAAAACAGAAACTCAAGATAAAAATATCATTTAGAGGTATGTACATACATACATATGTATGTATGTATATAAATTAACATTTGGACCTGTTTAACTATTAATCTAATTGAATACATACACATTTATGTATATATAAAATATATACACATATATATACACAACCCACACATATATGTATACACACAACCACAAACATATGAAATTCTAGAGAAATTTTTCTATTTTCAAATGAAAGGATAAAGGAAAACAAGTCATTGAGGATCAAATGGGGAAATTAGAGTTCAATAAGTAAAAAAAAAATTAAAGTATGGATTGATCAAAGTATAATATCCTGAAAGATTTGGTCAAAAAAAGAAAAATGAAAATGAAAAAACAATTTGAAAAATAAAGTCATGTACTGAGATACTGTTGCATTTTTAAAAGATATTAACAAAAGGTTCTCATTTCAAAAAAAATTAAGCATTGTCAACGTATAAGGCACCAATCTAGGTGAGAGTAATCCAAAGATGATAACAGTCTCAGATAGATATGACAAGTACACAAATTACAATACAATATGAAATATAATAGAGAAAAAGGAGAGATCTAGACTAAAAGTGCTGTTAAAATCTGAGAAGGAAGCAACCATTTTTCACTGGATCATTAGATAATAAGACTTTAAGAATTGCAAAGTGTGTTGCATTACACACACATAACATATAAATTTTGTATGTGTGGGGAGGAAGAGAGAGAGGAAGGGAGGAAAGAAAAGGAAGCAGAAGAGACAGAGACAGAGAGGGAGGGACAGAGAGAAAGAAGGAGGAAGGGGGAGAGAGGGGAGAAGAAAAAGAAGGAAAGAGAAGGAAGAAGGGGAAATAGAAAGAGTGAGAGAGTGAGGGGGGGAGGAAGAGAGGGAGAAAGGGAGGAAAGAGAAAGGGAAAGGGAGAGGGAGACAGAGAATAACATCTCTGTGAGAGCAGCCTCATTTTTCTACTCATTTTATAGATTAGGAAATTGGGAACAAATTAAGTGACTTGTTCAGGATCATACTAATACGTGCCTGAGGATGGATTTGAACCCAGGTTTCCATGACTTATTGATAGAGTCAATGGACTCTATCGATTATACCACTTTACTTCTCTAAGGTAAGGATAGCCAAACAAAATAAAAGAAAAAGTGAAAAAAAACCTTCTCAATAAAACAATTCCCCCAAACATGAAAAAAGAGTAAGTGAAAAGAAAAAAATTACAAATTAGAAACAAAATGTGATTTGAGGAAAATGTAGTTAGCAGATTAGATGAAAAAAAGGTCTAAGGGTTTTTAGTAAAATGTTAGTTCAATAAGAGTCAACAGTCAAACAAGCTAATGGAATTGAGGTGGTATTAATAGATCTAGGCCTGGTCCAGGTCAAGAAGGTCTTCCTCTACTCTGTAGACTGAATCTTCAGCACTTGTATTCAGTTATGTTCTCCACTGATAAATTAAATGGTATTCACAGGACAGCAATCAGGATATTAAGGTCTCAAGTTTGATCTTCATATGAGGGTCTACTGAAGGCAATGGAAATTGTTAGAAAAAGGCTTAGGAGAAAATGATAGTCATGTCAAATCCTGAGCTCCCTCTCACTGGAAGTCTTCAAGAAAAGGCAGAATGATTTCTTAGAAATGTTGTACATTTGTTGTTCAATCTAAATTAATAAGATTGTTGTTCAATCTTAAGTTTATAGAATCATATAGATCTCATTCTGTTCAAGAATGTGAGTAGTAATAAAGGCATTAGACAGTTGAAGTAATCAAAAGCTGAAATTTGTGAGAACAAAATCTTCTATAGAACAAAGGGGTAAGAGACTCTCAGGAAGAAAACACTATAAAGTTGAACTGATTCACCAAGGGAGTCAAAAGATGGGAAAGAGAAGATAATATAGCCAGTACGATAGAAGTGATGGCATAGGAAAGAACTGAAAGTTCAAGATCATAGGAAGAAAATAATTTGGAATTACAAATCAGAAGAAAAGATGAAGGGGCAGCTAGGTGGTGCAGTGGATAGAGCACCAGCCCTGAAGTCAGGAAGACCTGAATTCAAATCTGACCTCAGACACTTAACACTTCCTAGCTGTGTGACCTTAGCCAAGTCACTTAACCCCAATTGCCTCAGCAAAAAAAAAAAAAAAGAAAGAAAGAAAAAAAGATGAGGTGTTTATCCTGATAAACTTGTATTTACCTTTTTATGTTTCTCTCTACTTCCTTTTTTTATTTTCAAAATTCCTATTTGGCTCTAGTCTTTTTATTAGGAATGTTTGGAAGTATTCTATTTCATTGAACATTTTTGTCCTAGTAGGATTATATTCAAAGTTTCAAAGTAAATTATTCTTGATTGTATGGCTTTGCCTTTGTTTTCTGTAATATCTCATTCCATGTTCTCTACTGCTTGATAGCAGTAGATACTAAGTCTTGTGTGATTCTGACTGCTTGATATTTGAACTCTATTTTTCTGGCTGCTTACAGTATTTTTTCTTTGACCTAACAGATATAAATTTGGGCAATTATGTTCCTGAGAACCTTCTATTAGGGATTTCTTTAGAGAGATGACTGCTGGGGCAGCTAGGTGGCACAGTGGATAGAGCACCAGCCCTGAAGTCAGGATGACCTGAGTTCAAATTTGGTCTCAGACACTTAACATTCCCTAGCTGTATGACCCTGGGCAAGTCACTTAACCTCAATTGCCTCAGCAAAAAGCAAAAAGCCAAAAAAAAAAAAAAAAAAAAAGAGATGACTGCTGGCTTATTTCTATTTTCATTTTGACCTCTTCTGATATTTCTGGGTAGTTTTCTTTCATGATTTCTTGAAATATCATATGTAGACTCATTTTTTGATCAAGGCTTTCAGGTAATTCAGTGAGTCTTTAATTATCTCTGCTAGATCTGTATTCTAATTCAGTTGTTTTTAATATGAGGTTTCTTACATTTTCATTTTTTCCAATTTTTAAAAACTTTATTTTAATATTTTTTGTTGTCTTGTGAAATCACTATTTTCTGACTGGTTCTTTTAATTTTCAGGGAACCCTTTACTTGGGTCACCTTTTGTACATCTGGTTAAAATTCTCTAAGTTTGTCCTCCAAAACGATCACTTTCTTTTCAATTCTTTTCTTTACCATTTATCACATCATTATGACTAAAAAAAAAAAAGAACTTTGCTTCATTTCTTCTAGAATTCTAACTGGTTTTGTGACCACCCTGTGGCTTTTCCTGGTGGCTTTGTTTAAATGTTAAAATTTTGGAATTATTCTTCTCTTCTGAGTTTGTGTCTTAGGCAATCATCATAAGAGCTTTTTAAATTTACTCATTTTTATAGACTTACTTCCTAGATTGGGATATTCTGTGTTAGGCTTTGCACACTCTTAATAGAGATATATTCATTAATATAATCCTAGATCTTATCTGGTGTCCTGTATCAGCACCTGTTTGAACTGCTTCTAAGTCCATATAATGTTTGCTTCCTACATTCAAAATTCAAAGACATGCTAAATTTCAGGAAGAGGTTGGTGAAAAGAAAAATATAATTCCCTCCCCCCCAAACTTTCTCTTTGTTCTACTCCTATGGTCTTCTAGCTCTCATCAGACCCCAGATGTTTTATGATTTCCCTTCTCTGAATTAGAGCAAGAGTGGGGAATGCCCAGCCCATGAAATCATTTGCTAAGGCAATTGTGAGTGATAACAAGCTGGGAGCTAGGTACAACAACTTCCTACTGCTTGAGTTCTATAATTTAATAATTTTGTAGAGCCCATGAATGAGGTTATAAATATCTAAAATGGCCCTTGGCAGAAAAAAGGTTCCCTACCCCTGAAATAGAGGGACAGGACTGTAGGTTCCCATCAGCAGTTCCTGCCCTTAGTCACTTGCTTTTGGGTTGTATTTGTGAATTTGTGCTATTTGGGCTATCCTGTTACTCTTACACTACACCATCTTAGTTGGGTCCATATACAGTCAAGTTTAAATTTATTTATTTTGACTTCCTCTTTCTAAAATTCATACATTGTGATATTCATACCAATTTGTTTTACATTTATGTGTGCATATCACTTATTATTCAATTTTATTTCTCAAATTTTTCAAATAAATCTATTGGAAATATCCATGATAAATTAGCAATGAATCCAATGACAAAAATTCAGTACAACTTACCCAAGGATCACAAGAATTCAGTGCATTTTTAAATCTGTTCATGCAACCATTTTGTAATGACTGGACTCCAATTATTTCAGTACTAGCAGACCATAGGAAGAGTGCAATAGCTGTAAGCATGCTCACTTCATCAGGAATAGGCATCGAATCTTCTGAAAAAAGAAAAAAAAGTAGTGACCTTCTGTATTTACTTTAGAACTGAAAACAATGAATGAATCCTTCTACAAATATCTATAACAGTTTATACTATTATAGATGCCTCAAAGTAACAATTAATATAAATAACCACAAGTGAAACAGCTATCCCACTATTCAAGAGAACACAAGGGGATTCTTTAGAAGAGATCAAATAACACATATCACACATTTTTTGTGCATCATGGATATCTTTAAGCACTTGTTTGGACTGCTTCTAAGAATAATGTTTGCTTCCTACATTCAAAATTCAAAGAAATGCTAAATTTCAGGAAGAGGTTGGTAAAAAGAAAAATATAATTCCCTCCCTCCCCAAACATATATATGGAACCCACAATAAAAAGTTCTGCCATATACCTTATTCATTTTCTCTTTTTTGTGTATCCCTATGTACTGTATTGTGATGATTCTGATGATGCAAGAGATAATGTGATATGACAAAATACTAGAGTTCAGCAAGAGATTTTGCTTTAAATTCTATCTCAGATATTTACTTGTGTAATTATGAGCATGTCACACAACCTCTTGAGAGTTTCTGTTTCCTCACCTGTAAAATAGGCTTGATAATATGTGTATTAATTATCTGAAAAGGTTATTATGAAAAAGGACATTGTAAATAAATGACATAAGTGTAAATTATTATATTAACACTACAATACAACTCATCAACCCTATTTAAAAAAAAAGTACAAATTCTGCCAACAAAAATGGGAGTCCAAAAGAAGAAAGATTTAAATATGAGCATAACTGATGAGAAGAGAACTACAGAAAGAATTATGTAATTCATCTAGAAAATTCAGATTACAAAAGATTAAATGCAAGCTTCTTGAAACAAAAACATTTACGTAACTACTCTAGTTGATTTCAAAAGTCAAAGACATCTAAGAGCAATATCATGTTTATTTACTCTACAATGAAAGACTTTACACTTAACAAACCCCTCCAAAAGGAAATTTGGCACAATTTCTTTAATTTTAACACATTCTTGAAATTGTAGCTTAGAAAAAATTTCAAGAAATTTCAAAATTTCTCAACACCTGGCTTTTCAGGGGATTACTGTCTTTCAAACATTTGATCGAATGAATAAGAGTCAATTCTAGTGGATAGAATGAGAATACAATAAAAATGGTTTCATGACTCCAATACTAAAATGATTTATGATCCCGTCAATGTAGTTATTCTCTCCAAGAATTCAGATCACCAACGATCCAATGCTCTCCTTGTTGCTCAATCTATGCCAAATTTAAAAATTATAAGAATTAATATAAGAACAAATGTAGACTTCATTTAATGTAAAATCACTAGGGAATTAATAATTGAAAAAATTAGGATAAAAATTCATTATGTAAAGAACATACCAACTCAATTCAAACTATGGCAACTGCCTCAAACAATAATTAGCATTTTATCATGAATAAGAACTCTACCATTTTTGTTGAGGATGCTAATCATGGGCTAAATAAACAAATCATTATAGTGGGAAAAGCAAAGATGTATTTGACCATATTATTTGCTGATGTATAGAAAGAGACCACTAAGTCCAACTAATGGAAAATACACATGAAAGGCAATTCAATAATGAAAAATTTGGTTAATCTGCTAAACTTTAAAGGGACTAAGATTGCTAAAGTAGGAACAATGAAGCAAATTTAACTGATCATATTATTGCAATTTTAAATACTATATTCTAATTGTTACCTTTAGTATTTTGTTTGTAATTTACTTTGAATATAGAGCCATATTATTATTAATATTGAATAATAAGTTTGTCAGATATTCACATTTTTCTTTATGTATATAATTACAATAACTTTTTTAGTCATCAGTAAATTTATTAGAACAATATTAAAAATTGCACAGCTAATTGTTCCAAAATTATTCATTTTCTTATCAAATAATTAACTTTTCCTCCTAAAAATAAAGCCTAACTTCAATTGACAAAAACAAAAGAAAGCAAAAAACAAAAAACATCCACAAATGTTTATGTACATAAATGTCAATTTCTCTTATTTTCAGAGTGTTAAATAATCTTGCATTCTTAGGAGTGATTTTTATTACAGACAAGGGTTGCTTTCCCTCTATCCTCAGTGAAATATTTCTTTAATTACTGGAAAAATAGAACTTTCATAATGGATTGTCACCTATCCTACAAATTAATGATTACTTGCATACATAGCAGTGGCCCTTCTTCCAGTTCGAAAACCTGAAAGTATTCCTGGGAAACTTCTAATGGAGATCAATGTTTTAAGAAAATCTTCAAGAGCAGAAGTGTCAAACAAGTAGATGGTAACCCTCATCAATGCAGTCTGAGCCAGATTAAAAGGTAACTGGGAACTAATTAAGACATAACTGGGAAATATTTCACAAAAGAAATAAAATATAATCAAATATAGATAACATTTCATTTTAAAACGAAGTCAATATGTAAACCATAGGAATACTTATGTGTAGTTTAGCAGTATATCTTATTTACATTACATATAAGAATAAAATGTGAAGGAACAGCTAGGTAGAGCAGTGGATAGAGCACCAGCCCTGAAGTCAGGAGGACCTGAGTTCAGATTTGGATACTTAATACTTCCTAGCTGTGTGACCATGGGCAAGTCACTTAACCCCAACTGCCTCAGCAAAAAGCAAAAAAAAAAAGAATAAAATGTGTTTGCAAAGGATCAGGGTCATCTTAGTAATAAAATCTAAAAGAATTACTAATTATAATACTTCTCTAACTTCAGGTACTAGAAAACCACATTTATATTATTTAAACTATTGCTGAACTATATTCTTAAGTCAAAGAAGACAACCATTTCTTTTTTTCTGATAATTAGTATAGCCCAGTTATTTGGGTAAAAAATCATTCTAGCCCTGAAGTCAGGAGGACCTGAGTTCAAATCTGACCTTAGACACTTAAAACGTCCTAGCTGTGTGACTCTGGGCAAGTCACTTAACCCCAATTGCCTTAGTTAAAATATATATATATATATATATACACTTAAAAAAAAAAAAAAAAAAGGGACAGCTAGATGGT
>JAJPUD010012017.1:0-31114 GCA_023553655.1 Myrmecobius fasciatus
TAAGGAGATAAACAAAATATTTGAAAATTTAGGTATGATAGTTCTTTGAGGAAAATTCAATGAAGAGAGAAAGAAGTTTACTTTTTTTTCTCAGAAGTTCATGGAAGTTATTCAAAAATTGACCATGTATTAGGGCACAAAAACCTCAAAGTCAAATGCAGAGACCAGAAATAATAAAGACAATTTTTTTCGTATCATGATGCAATAAAAATCATATGCAATATAAGGCCAGGAGAAAATAGGTCAAAAAGTAATTGGAAACTATATAATATCATCCTAAAGAATGAATGGGTGAAACAGCAAATCATAGACACAATTAATAATTTCATCCAGGAAAATGACAACAACGAGACAGCATAACAAAATTTGTGGGATGCAAAGTTGTTATATGGGGAAATTTCATATCTCCAGAAGCTTACTTGCATAAAACAGAGAAAGAGAAAATCAATGATTTGGATTTGCAACTTAAAAAGCTAGAAAAACAATAAATTAAAATCCCCCAATCAAATACCAAACTTGAAATTCTAAAAATAAAAGAGAAATTAATAAAATTGAAAGGAAACAAAAATATTGAATTCATAAGTAAAAATAGATATTACTGATTATTTTAAGGAAAAGTCCATTTATTCCTATACTATCTAGTGCTTTTAATAGGAATGGTTGTTGGATTTTGTCAAATGCTTTTTCTGCATTTATTGAGTTAATCATTTGATTTTTGTTAGTTTGGTTATTAATAAAGTTGATTATCTATTTAAAACCATCAGCAACCATCATATGAATGGGGATAAATTGGAACCATTCCCAATAAGAACAGGAGTGAAACAAAGTTGCTCACTATCACCATTACTATTCAATATTGTATTAGAAGTTCAAGCTTTGGCAATAAGAGAAGAAAAAGACATAAAGGAATTAGTGTAAGTAATAAGCACATCAAATTCTCACTATTTGCAGATGATATGATGGTATACTTAGAAAACTGTAGAGACTCAACGAAAAAACAATTAGAAATAATCCATAACTTTTGCATAGTTGCAGGACACAAAATAAATCCACATAAATCAGCAGCATTTTTATATATCACCAACAAAGTTCAGCAGCAAGAGATACAAGAAGAAATCCCATTCAAAATAACTGTCCATGGTGTAAAATATTTGGGACTCTATCTGCCAAGGGAAAGTCAGGAGTTATACAAAGAAAACTACAAAACACTTTAGACACAAATAAAGTCAGAACTAAGCATTTGGAAAAATGTCAAGGGCTCATGGGTAGGACGAGTGAATATAATAAAATGACAATACTACCTAAATTAATCTATTTATTCAGTGTCATACCAAACTCCCAAGAAATTATTTTATAGATTTAGAAAAAATAGTAGCAAAATTTATCTGGAAGAACAAAAGGTCCATAATTTCAAGGGAATTAATGAAAAAAAAATTGCTTAAGAGGGTGGCATAGCTGTGCCAGATCTAATACAATATTATAAAGAAGTGGTCATCAAAACCATTTGGTACTGGCTAAGAAATATGGCGGTAGATCAGGGGAATCGGATAAGATCACAGGACAAAATAGGTAATAAATATAGCAATGTAGTGTTTCACAAACTCAAACACCCCAGATTTTTGGATGAGAACTCACTTTGATAAAAACTGCTGGAAAAAATTGGAAACTAGTCTGGAAGAAATTCGGGTTTGACTCACATCTAAAAACACATATCAAGATAAGATCTAAATGGATTCATGATTTAGACAAAAAGGGGTGATATTATAAACAAATTGGAGGAATATGATAGTTTACCTCTCAGATTTGTGGAGAAGAAATTTGTGTCCAAAGAAGTTCTGGAACTCTTAACTGAACACTAGATAAATAATTTTGATTTTATTAAGTTAATATTTTTTTTGTATAAACAAAACTAATACACACAAGATCAGAAGGGAAGCAATAACCTGGGAAAATATTTTTTACATTCAAAGGTTCTGATAAAGTTCTCATTTATAAAATAAATATCAAATTAACTTAAGTGTATAAGAATTCAAGCCATTCTCCAATTGATAAATGGTCAAAAGATATAAAAAACAAACAATTTTAAGATGAAGAAATTGAAACCATTTCTAGTCATATGAAAAGGTGCTCCAAATCACTGTTGATCAGAGAAATGCAAATTAAGACAACTCTGAGATTTCACTATACATGTATCAGATTGGCTAAAATGACAGGAAAAGATAATGAGGAATGTTGGAGGGGATGTGGGAAAAGTATGCCCAAAAAGTTATCAACTGTGCATACTCTTTGACCCAGCAGCGTTTCTACTGGGCCTATATCCCCAAGAGATTTTAAAGTAGGAAAGGGACCCACATGTTCAAGAATGTTTGTGGCAGCCCTTTTTGTAGTGGCAATAAAATGGAAACCAAATGGATGGCCATCAGTTGGAGAATGGCTGAACAAATTATGGCATATGAATGTTACAGAACATTATTGTTCTATAAAAAATGATCAACAAGGTGATTTCAGAGAACCTTGGGAGACCTACATGAACTGATGCTAAGTGAAATGAGCAGAGCCAGGAGATCATTATATACAACAATAGGAAGACTATATAATGATCAATTCTGATGGACATGTTTCTCTTCAACAATGAGGTGATTCAAACCAGTTCCTGTTGTTCAGCCATATACACCCAGAGAGAGGACTGTGGTAACTGAATGTGGTATACATAGCATTTTCATACTTTCTGTTGATGTTTGCTTGCATTTTCTTTTCCTTCTCAGTTTTTTTTTTCCACTTTCTGATCTGATTTTTCTTGTGCTGCAAGACAATTGTATAGATATGTATATGTATATTGGATTTATCATATATTTAATATATTTAACATGTATTAGACTACCTGCCATCTAGGGGAGAGGATGGGGGGAAGGAGGAAAAAATTTGGAACAGAAAGTTTTGCAAAGGTCAATGTTGAAAAATTACCCATATGTTCTGTAAATAAAAAGTTTTAATAAAAAAAGAAGAGGAAAATAAAATAAATAAGGTTCTTGAGTTCAGAGTCCTAGACTGTTTCAGGACCTGAGGAGAATGGTGGTGAAGATGGTGATGGCAGTTTAATTTGCCTAGAAAATTCTACTCTTTTGTCTCTCCCAGATTAATTTAATGTTTCAAGTAGTCTAGTCCTTCTTCTCTATGAAAAGCAGTTACTAGCAGTTGGTGGGGACAATCTGTTAATGTTTCCTTGCATTTTGTTTTCTTTCTTAGTCATTTTTCCCCCTTGTTGATCCAATTTTTCTTGTGCAGCAAAATAACTGTATGCATATGTATACATGCTTATATGTATACATAAAATATATGATAAATACAAATATGAAATATAAAATATATGATAAATATAAATAAAAATAAATTATCATATGTTTTAACATTTTTAACATGTATAGGACTACCTGATGTCTAGGGGAAGGAGTGGGGAAAAGAGGGAAAAATTTGGAAAAGAAAGTTTTGCAAAGGTCAATATTGAAAAATTACCCATGTGGGGGGGAGCCAAGATGGCAGAGTGCAGACACAGAGACTCTCTGTGACCTCCTCTGATCTTCTCTCAAACCAACAACAGATTAAGCCTCTGAACTGTTTCTGGAGTAAAAGCTCCCAAAACTTGGAGTACCACACATTTCCAGCAAAAGTTACCTTGGAAAAGCTCTGGAGCAGGTCTGTTTCAGACCAACAGGGAATGGGGCAGTTTGCCGAGCTCAGGTGGAAATGTGCAGCCAAGGCAAAATACTGAGGCTGGGACAGAGTGTGGCAGATTCTAAGCACCTGGGAAGTACCTGGGATACACGCACTCCACTTTGCTCTGGTTGCGGGCAGGTGCCTTAGCAGATCTGCTTTTGGTGAAAGGTATATTTAAAACCGCTGATAACACATGACATAGGCGGGCCAGCCCAGCACTGGACGTCAACCAACTAAAAAGCCACAGGGCAAATTGAAGCATTTGCTACTCCTCTGTTTTAAACAGACCTCAATCTCTAAAAAATGAGTAAGAAATACAAAAGAATTCTCATCATAGACAGCTTTTATGGAGAGAAAGAAGGGCAGATGCCAGATCCTGAGGTTCCTATAGGCAAAGCAACTCAAGAAAAAGCCACAAATAGAGACACATCCTGGTCCCCCTTTCACAAGGCTTTCCTGGAAGACTGCATAAAGAATCTCAAAAGAGAGTTAGATGAAAAATGGGGAAATGAATTGAGATTAGAGCAAGAACGATATAATGCCCTACAACAGAAATATGAAAAAGATACAACTCACTGAAAAACAAAATTGGTGAAATGGAAAAAGAAAACAATTCACTGAAAAACGAAATTGGCAAAATGAAAAAAGACAATTCACTGAAAAAACAAAATTGATGAAATGGAAAAAGACAATTCACCGAAAAACAAATTTGGTAATGGAAAACGACTGCAATGAATAAAAAAATTCAAATGGCCAGTTACAAAAGGAGTAAAAAAGGTAAATGAAGAAAATAATACATTAAAAATTAGAATTGAACAAATGGAAGTTAATGACTCAATAAGACTTCAAGAATCAGTCAAACAAAAACAAAAAAAATGAAAAAAAATAGAAGAAAATATGAAATGTCTCCTAGGAAAAACAACTGACTTGGAAAAAAGATCTAGGAGAGACAGTTAAGGACTATTGGACTCCCTGAAGTCCATGACGAAAAAAAGAAGCTAGATGCTATCTTCCAGGAAATTATGAAAGAAAACTGCCTTGATGTTTTAGAATCAGAAGGAAAAATCCCCATTGAAAGAATTCACTGATCACCTCCAGAAAGAGACTCCAAAATTAAAACCCCAGGAAATATTGTGGTTAAATATCAGGACTATCACACCAAGGAAAAGATATTGCAAGCAGCTACAAAGAAACCATTAAAAAACCGAGGAACTGTAATTAGAATCACACAAGATCTGTCACATTCCACATTGAAGGATGGAAGGAAGGGCCTGGAATCATATATTGTGAAAGACAAAGAAACTTAGATTACAGCCAAGAATAAATTATCCAGCTAGAATGACAGTTATCTTCCAGGGAAGAAAATGGTCATTCAGTGATATAGGAGAATTTCCCCTATTTCTAATGAGAAGACCAGATCTGAACAAAAAATTTAACCTCCAAACACAGAACTCAAGAAAAGCATAAAAAGGTAAAAGGAAAGAACTTTTGAGAAATATATTTCTACTATGAGTATACTTAAAGAATGGGGGTAAAATTTGCTTTTACTTTGATAAAATGAAAAAGAAACTAGAGGTGGAAGGGCTATCATACTAAACAAAGAGGGAAAAGGAAGGAAAATAAAAAGAAGAAAACAAAGGAGGTAAAAATAAGTTAAAATTTTCTGAAGAGTCAAAGAAAATCTAATATAATTGAGCGAAAGAAAGGAGAGCGATGAGCATTGTGTGAAACTTACTCTCAACAGATTGGGCTCTAAAAGATTGTATCAGACACATTTTTTTTCACAGAAAAATCTTTTCCCACCTTATAGGGAAGTAGGAGGAAAAGGAGGAAAAGAAACGGATAGACTAATAGAAGGAAAAATGGAAAAATTAAGGAAAAGGTGTAAAAACGAGGGAGAGGTTCTAAAAGGGGGAGGACTGTGAGAGGGAGGTGGTCATCAAAAAGAAATTACTGTGGAGGGGGAAAGGGAGAAAGGGGAAAGGAAAGAAAAAAGATAATTTTGGGTAAATAAAATGGCAGGAAATACAGATTTAGTTATTTTAACTGTGAATGTGAATTGGATGAACTCCACCATAAAACAGAAGCAGATAGCAGACTGGCTTAAAAGCCAGAATCCTACAATACGTTGTTTACAAGCAACACATCTAAAATATAGAGACACATACAGAGTGAAGGTAAAAGGCTGGAGCAGAATATATTATGCTTTAAGTGAACAAAAAAAGCAGTGGTAGCAATCTTGATCTCAGATCAAGTAAAAACAAAGATAGATCTATTTAAAAGAGATAAGGAAGAAAACTATATTTTACTAAAGGGTACCATAGATAATGAAGCGGTATCAATACTAAACATATATGCACCAAGTGGTATAGTATCCAAATTCCTACAGGACAAATTAAGAGAGATGCCAGAAGAAAAAGACAGCAAAACTATACTAGTGGGGGATATCAACCTTGCTCTCTCTAAATTAGATAAATCAAACCACAAAATAAATAAGAAAGAAGTTAGGGAGGTAAACAAAATGTTAGAGAAGTTAGGTATGATAAATCTTTGGAGAAAGTTGAATGGAGAAAGAAGGGAGTTTTCTTTTTTCTCTTTGGTTCATGGAACTTTGCAAAAATTGACCATGTGTTATGGCATAAAAATCTCAAAATCAAATGCAGAAAGGCAGAAATAATAAATGCATCCTTTTCAGATCATGATGCAATAAAAATCACATGTAATATAAGGCCAGCAGAAAAGAGACCAAAAGATAGTTGGAAATTAAATAAACTAATTTTAAAGGATGAATGGGTGAAAGAGCAAATCATAGACACAATCAACAATTTCATCCAGGAGAATGACAATATTGAGACAACATACCAAAATTTGTGGGATATGGCCAAAGCAATTATATGGGGTAATTTTATATCTCTAGATGCTTATTTGCATAAAACAGAGAAAGAGAAGCTCAATGATTTGGGATTACAATTAAAAAGGTAGAAAAAGATCAAATTAAAAATCTTCAATTAAATACCAAATTGGTATTTAATTCTGAAAATAAAAGGGGAGATTAATAAAATTAAAAATAAAAAAAAAATTATTGAATTAATAAATAAAATTGAGCTGGTTTTATGTTATGAAAAAACCAACAAAATAGATGTCATTAGTTAAATTGATTAAAAAAAGGAAAGAAGAAAATCAAATTGTTAGTCTCAAAAATGATAAGGGAAAACTTTCCTCCAATGAAGAGGAAATTACAGTAATAATTAGGAGTTACTTTACCCAACTTTATAACAATAAATTTGCTAATCTAAATGAAATGGAGATATATCTACAAAAAATATAGATTGCCCAGGTTAACAGAAAAAAATTAATTATTTAATAGCCCCATTTTAGAAAAAGAAATAGAACAAGCTATTAATCAACTACCTAAGAAAAAATCTTCAGAGCCAGATGGATTTACATGTCAATTCTACCAAACATTCAAAGAACAATTAATTCCAATTCTCCCAAACATTCAAAGAACAATTAATTCCAATAATATATAAAATATTTGAAAAAATGGGGAAAAAAGGTGTACTTCCAAATTCCTTTTATGATAGAGATATGATGCTGATATCTAAACCAGGTAGGTTGAAAACAGAAAGAAACCATAGACCAATTTCCCTAATGAATATTGATGCAAAAATTTTAAATCAGTTTATTAGCAATAAGATTATAGAAAGTCATCCCCAGGATAATACAGTATGACCAAGTAGGATTTACACCAGAAATGCAGGGTTGGTTCATTATTAGGAAAACTATCAGGATAATCAATTATATTAATAAACAAAATAACAAAAATCATATGATTATCTCCATAGATGCAGAAATAGCATTTGATAAAATCCAATACCCATTCCTATTAAAAATGCTAGAGAGTATAGGAATAAATGGGCTTTTCCTTAAAATGATTAGTAGCATCTACTTAAAAATATCAGCAAGCATCTTATGTAATGGAGACAAACTAGAACCATTCCTAATAGGATCAGGAGTGAAACAAGGTTGCCCATTATCACGATTACTATTCAATATTGTATTAGAAATGTTAGCTTTGGCATTAAGAGAAGAAATAGAGCTTAAAGGAATTACAGTAGGTAATGAGGGAACCAAACTACCACTTTGCCGATGATATGATGTATACTTAGAGAACCCTAGAGACTCAACTAAAAAAAAAAAAAACTACTAGAAACAATTCACAACTTTAGCAAAGTTGCAGGATACAAAATAAATCCACATAAATCAGCAGGATTTTTATATATTACCAACAAAGTTCAGCAGCAACAGATACAAGAATAAATTCCATTCAAAATAACAGTCCATAGTATAAAATATTTGGGAATCTATCGGGCAAGGAAAAGTCAGTAACTATATGAATTAACTACAAAACACTTTCAACACAAATAAAGTCAGACCTAAACAATTGGAAAAACAGCAAATGCTCATGGGTAGGCTGAGTGAATATAATAAAAATGACAATACTACCCAAACTAATTTACTTATTTAGTGCCATATTGATTAATCAACTATGAAATGTACATATATCTCTAAATGAAGCTTTAATAAAAAAATGAAAAACCATATAACAATACTCCAATGAAAAAAATTAAAAATTACTCATGCATATATTTTGTAAATAAAAAGATTTAATAAAATTAAAAATAATTTTAAAAATTACTTTCTTTAGAGATGTTTTCCATTACTTTGTTGTTATTACTTTATGTATTTTGGTCCATGTCTATATATTTTGAAATGCTAAGTTTATACTTAGCTTTATATGCAAATTTTTCATTTAATCTCCTTAATGACAATCAGGAGAAGCTCCATAAGGAAATCTCTTTTCCTCAAACTAGTTCTCTCTTCATTTTTGAAGCATCCTACTTGAGACTCAATTTCATGTGGAGATAGGAAACCACTACATTTAAAATTTGGAAAGAACTTTACAAATGTTATTTCATTTGTTATTTCACTTGTTCTTAACAATTATATTGAGAAGCATATTATATTATTATATCCAGTTTACATATGAGAAATTAAGGAAAAATATATTAATTGTCCTTTCCAGTTTTATACTGGTAATAAATGTCTGAATCAAAATTTAAACTCATGTCTTTCTTACTCCAATTTTAGTATTCTCTTGATTCTTCTACTAACTTACCTCACAATTTTAACCTAAGCAACACAAATAGTCAATATGTGAAGCAGAGAAGATTTTACGGGAAGAAAATGAATGAATTTTTTTTCTATACAAGAAAAAGATTGAAATGTTTGGATAATATAAGTCAGGGTCTATTGGCAAGAGCCAGGAGGAAAGATAGTGATTACTTGTTCAAAAACTTGTTTATATTTATCTGCATTGTTTCAATGAAAGCATAAATAATATTTACATTATTAAGCAAGTGTTAATTGTTAACATTCCTCATTATATTTACATTATATTATAAGAGCCGATGTATCTAGAAAGGAAGAAATTGTCAGAAATATCTAACAAATCAGGCAGTTTTCACAAATGGTATTTGAATTCTTTTTTTCTTTTTTGATGTTAATTTGCTACTTATTCCACGTCTCCAGTTTTTGTTCGTTAAGTTGGTCAAACCCTTCATTATTCTAAAAATGAGAAAAACCACAAAAAAAACTATTGAACAAAGGTATTATTGAGAAGCAGAATCCAATTTTGGATAAATCAGTGACTTTAGTTTCAGTGTGGCCTTTATCTAGGCTATAGCAATAACTTCTGAATTTAAATGTCAGCCTCCAACTTTTCATATCTACAATCTATCCTGACCAAGGCTAAGAAAATTATTTTGCTATTGTACTTAATAACTTTTATCTTTAAGGGAAAAACTATTTTCCCTATGATATCTGGGGAAAAAAACAGAAACTCTTGTATGGCATTTAAAATCCTTTACAATCTCCTTGAACCTATCATTCTATATTTATTAGCTATCATTCTACTGTAATGTAGTCTACATTCCAACCTAATTGGCCCTAGTGCTGCTGTCAATACATAAAAATTTACCTCTTATTTTCACAAAGTTAAATATACTCACTTCTCACCTCCACTTTTTTTACAAACCCAAACTTCATTCATACGTTATTTACAATACTCTCTCAAATAAAAGGTTTTTTATTCCCCTTTGAAAACGTATTTGTTTATAACTAGCCATTTATTATCTATCATTTCTCTACCTAATAATATTGATACAGATATCTATATCTATATGTAGATATGTGTTATATCTACACATATAACCTATAACTACGTATGCATATATATATGCATATAGATGTATGCTTACAATAATGTGTTTGTGTTTAGAGATACACAAATATAATAATGAATGGATAAAAATTGTAATCTGCCTATATTATGTTTTCTCTAAATAGAATATAAGTTCCTAAGGTTATTTATGTTTTTGTTCCTTTTAAATTTCCATTGCTTAGAAAAGTTTCTGACACTGTCATTTATTAAATGATGGATAAAAGCAGAAAGAAAGACAAATTACATGTATGAATATAAATATATGTTTATAATGAGCATCTTAAAGCAATGATGACAAATTGACGTATTACAAGATTTATTTTATCAAAGAATAGACTGCCACATGCTTTGGAATTTTCAAAACATCTGTAATCATCATTGAATATTTACATTCAGAAACTTTTGGTTTTTAATATAATTTCTAGCACAAAATATACTTTTGATATCTTAATGATATTTGAGGATATATTAATCAAACCTTCCCCCAGGAAATTAAGGTAAATTTTTGCAAGAATATATGTATATATACATATATATGAATTATGTTTTACTTCCTGATGCTAATAAGAGGATTTTTATTAAAACATTTTGTTGTTTCAACTATCAAAAGATCTTATATTAACATATGCAAGGAAAGCATTTTATTGATGGAAAGTATTGAAAAGGATACTATATGTTTATAAATCATAGAATTTCATTAATTTTGAAAAATGGAATTATAGGTACTTCAAGAGACAATCGAAGCAGTTGTTGAGTCATTTTTACTAGTGTCTGACTCTACTCATTTGGCATTTTCTTGGCAAAAACCTTGGAATAATTTGTCATCTTCTCCAGCTCATATTACATATCAGGGAACTGTGGCAAATAGTTTTGTGTGAATTGTCCAGACGTACAGGTAGTAAGAAACTATAGTCAGATTTAAATTCAGAAAGATCACTCTTCCTGGTTCCCAGGTTCTGGATCCACTGAACCATCTAGCTGTCCTAGTGGAGAGGTACTTGATTATGCTAGATTATGAAAATGTTTTGATATTACTCACAATCATTTGAATATAAAAATGCCTTAAGATAAATAAGTAAGTATAAATATCATTAGCAATACTAGATGAAAAGTCAATGCTAAGAGCAAGAAATGTGAAATGCAAACATCACAATCTTATGAATGAAATTTTATAAAGTGTCACACTGCTCTGCTAATTTTTATAGATCTTCCATGGAAGATTTTAGCAAGGACTTTGACAAGTATCATAAAGAGAAAAAAAAAACAAAAACAATGATGGCTTCAAATCTGATTGAGTGAAAAGAATAAATGCATGGATAAGATCCTGCAGTTTCATAAATGTATCTTAGTGTGAATATTTTCTTCATTGGTTTCAATCTTTGCTCCTTATTTATTTTCATCAGTCAGTAACTATAATAAACTACCCAGCAAATCTCATAGAATGGAACAATAAACATATCAACATATTCAATGGATTTATTCAAAAGATACAATGGATTTTGTGATATGTCACTGAATGCATATTCATGTGTTTTCTTGTACCTCTGTGAATATGCTCTAATGACTGAAAATAATTGTTCACATGTCATCTCATCAACTTAACTCTTGCAATTATGGTGACAGAACAAGTGACACACCAATTTCCCTTCTTATTCCAGATAAGAGAATTTTTATTCCTGTCTTAAAAAGTTATTAAAATATTGCCTTTAAAGGGCAAAAGTATGATATACAGTTGTATTATAAATAATCACATATAATCAAATTAATTTTCTGAGTTATGATAGTGAGGAAAAGAAAAGATAGAATGAATAAATATTTTAGTAGTATACCCAAAAGAGGCTATTTTTAAGATAAAGGCTATTTCTTTAGAACCTTTAGAAATTATAATTAATACAGATGATCATTTGATCACGGTCACATAACTGAGGACAAAATTCAACATCCTTTATTTATCAACTTAATTTTATTTCTTAATCCATTTTTTACACACCTCATTTGTCTGTTTAACTTACACATAAAAACTGTATTGGAGACATTAATTAATGATTATTTTTTTTTCTAAATTTTTAGATGGAATTTTGCTTGACTTTGGAAATTAGAAATTAATCGTATAATGTTTACACAATTGTATCACAGAGCTAAGTCCTTTTATTTAAGGAGTTGATAGCTCAAGGCAAAAGATTAAAAATATTTTTCATCTTTTGAACACTTTATAAATGTTGATGACTTCTTTGTTCATTTTAAGAAAGTAAACTGAGGGGAAGCAAATATAATAGGCAGTATAAAACCTAATCAAGTTCTTAAAGATGCCTATCATTACATATTGGAAGGGATTTTACATAAAATGATACCATGATATTTTACAATATAAATGTTAAAGCTACTATTGATATTTTATTGGATCATTAATATTTGTCATGAGATTATGTCCACAGTAATATTTTTAATTACTGCCTTAAAAATAATTACATTTTACTGTAAGATATTCTTTTAGAAATAGCTAGGAGCATTTCATAAAACAATATTTAAATCTATCAGACTTTTTGGTACAAAAAAAGTAAAAATACCTTTAACCTTCAATCTGTTTCTCTCTCTGTCTCTGTCTCTCTGTCTCTCTGCCTCTCTCTCTCTCTCTCTCTCTCTCTCTCTCTCTCTCTCTCTCTGTCTCTCTGTCTTTCTCCACACAGACATATATGGGGGAGAATGTATGTGTACCTGTACATGACTGCACACATATGTATGCATATATGTCATATATATCTCAATATAGACATACATGCACACATATGTGTGTGGATATGGATTAGATAGATAGATGAGAGAAATAGTGTAATGGAAGTAATACATGTATATTTAAGTCACAACAATAACATGTACATTATAGGCTATCTTTTTATATTCATATTTATAAATATTATAGATTATCTTTTCATTTCTGTTCTTTATGATTTGGTTAATACATGACAGATCCAATTTCCTTTTACTTTCTAAGTGGTGTTAATATATGGTCTTGATTACTCCTGTATATTTATAATCCATTGTTTCATAATCATAAATCTTCATAATATCTGACAAACTTGTAGATTTTTACCTTTGTATAATTATAACAGAAGTGGCAAATTCATAAAGAGCACATTGAACCATAAATCCATTTCCTTTAAGCTGATAGCAAAGTAAATCCATTAATGTTTGGGCTATTCTTGTACTTGTATTTCAGTTCTTGTACTTCAATATTCTTGTACTTCAATAATTCAAGATTTCTTAGAATTTTCCTTGGATCATTTTACTCTTTTACTAAATGTTTGTTGATATATTGTCAATTTTTACTCTATTGTTACAATAATGTTTACTATATTGTTTTTCTGATAATTTTCCAGTAACTATTTGAACACAGTCATAAAATATTTTTTTAAAGTTAAAATTAGCTATAAACAATTAATTGTAAGTACATTTATTTGTACAAATTAATTGTCATTTTTATTATATTAGATTGGCCTGCATCAAGGGCAGGCCAATCTAATATAATAAAAATGACAATTTTACCTAAATTAATTTACTTATTCAGTGCCACATTAATGAAACTAGCAAGAAATTACTTTGTAAAGCTGCAAAAGTAATAAAAAATTCATCACTAAGAACAAAATGTCAAAATTAACAAGGCAATTAATGAAAAACAAAAAAAAAACAAAGGAAGGTGTACAAGGTATGCCACAGTTAAAAAATTTATTATAAAGTGGCAGTAATTAGAGCAATTTTTAATTCGCTAAACATAGAGTAGTGGATCAATGGAATATGGTAAGTCCAGAAGAAACAACAGTCAATAGCTATAGCAATCTTTAATAAACCTAAACATTCCAGCTTATGGGATAAGTACTCACTATTTGACAAAAATTGCTGGGAAAATTGGAAAATAGTATGACAGAAATGAAATGTTGACCAACACCTAACACCCTATATCACTATAAGGTTGAAATGAGTTCATGATGTAGACATAAAAGGGTGATACTATAAGCAAATTAGCAGAGCAAGAGATAATCTCCCTCTCAATTCTGTGAAGAAGGAGGAATTTATGGGCAAAGAAGAACTAGGGAACATTATGAAATTCAAAATGGGTAATTTTTATTAAAAAGTGTTTATGCAAACAAAATTAATGAAATCAAGATTAAAAGAAAGGCAGAAATTTGGAGAAAAATTTTTACAGCTTGTGTTTCTGATAAAAACTGAATTTCTAAAATATATAGAGAACTGACACAAATTTGTAAAAATGCAAACCATTCCCCAATTAATAAATGATCAAAAATATGAACAGGCAATTTTCAGATGAATAAATTTAAAACTATTTCTTGTTATATGAAAAATATTTTATACTTTTGATTAGAGATGCAAATTAAGACAAATCTGACATACCATTTGACATCTCAGATTGTTTGAGATGGGAGGAAAAGATAATGATAAATGTTGAAGGGAATGTAGGAAAATTGGAACACTAGTGCATTGTTGGTGGAGTTGTGAATTGATCCAACCATTCTGGAGAGAAATTTGGAAATATGTTCAAAGGTCTAGCAACTAGTGCATATCCTTTTATCAAGCAAGGAATCTAAAATCAAGCATGTCACTGTCTTATGTACACCTTGTTGAGGACCACGTGTGTGGAACCTAGAAAGCTTGTAAAAAGGTTAAAGGGGACTGCACCAAAAGAAGCAGGTCAGTTCTCTAAAACCCCCTTTTGTGAATTTGTGAATCCCAGCCCCCACAGCTGAGAATCACAGCACACTAGAGAGACCAAAAGCATGATTTGTTTATTCAGTCTTTATCTTCCTCTTTGAGCATAGCTGACAGGATAGAGGAAAGTCTGACATAACCCAGAAAGTCAAAGATATCTGAAGGTCATTTTTACTGATGCACATGTTTGTGAAAAATGTATGCTTTTCTTTAAACAATAATAATCTTGAGGTGCTTAGAAAATATGTATTCTGTATAAAGATGAATTAAATCAGGGGTAAGAGGTAAAAAGGTGCTTTCACTGCAGCTGCCTTCTTGTCTCCTTGTATCATGATTTTCTCACATGACACAATCTATTCTGCTGGTCAGTCAATAGCAGTCACTGGCTGGTGGCTCCTGCGACAATGCCCTCAGCCAGCAGCTTCTCCCCCCCCCAGGTCTGTGGGCAGCACAGTTGTGTTTGGCATTCCTTAAGAGAGAGGTTCTCTCAACATCTACAAACTCAGCCCCTGGACTTGCCACACTGTTCTGCATGTAAAAGTTCCTGTGGTTGGGGCTGAAGCTACCATCAAACCCTGCTATCCCAGGGCTCCATATCTGATATTTCTGCAGATAGCATAAAAATGTTGCACTTTCCCCTGATTAATTTTCCAATGTTGTGTAATTCTTCAGGTGTTCTTCCATTGTTTGTTCCAGGGGTCTTCCTATCCCATCCCAACTCTTATTTGGTTTTCACTGGTCTACATATTTGCTCGGAGGGACAAATTCATTTTGTTTGGTGGGGAAATCTGGAGAGTTTGGAATTTCCTTCTTCTACTTCACAATTTCCCCCAAATCTTCCCTCCAACAATTTTTAAATTCTCTCCTGGATCTATATTCTAAGTTAGTTGTTTTCTTTTCTTTCTTTTTTTCATTATTTTGATTTTTTTTTGCTTTCTGAATTAATTATCTTAACGTCATTAGTTCCACTTGATCGACTCCAATCTGCAAAGAATCAATTTCTTTTCTTTTTTCTTTTTCTTTCTTTTTTTTTATAAAAAGAGGGTTCCTTTTTTCCATTCAAAATATACACATAGATAATTTGACAACATTGACTCTTGCATAGCCTTGTGTTTCAGATTTTCCCCTCCTTCTTCACACTACATCCCCCACAGGGCAAGCAATTCAATATATTTTAAACATGTTAAAATATGTTAAACCCAACATATATAAGCATAGTTACACAATTCTCTTGCTGAACAAGAGAAATCAGATTAAAAAAAAAGAAAGTAAATAAGAAAACAGAATGCAGGTGAAAAACAACAAATAGAGTGAGAATATTATGTTGTGATCCACATTCAGTTCCCACAGTCCTCTCTCTGGGTGTAGATGGCTCTCTTCATCACAAGATCATTGGAACTGGCATCAATCATCTCATTGTTGAAAAAGAGTCATGTTCATCAGGATTGATTGTCATATAATATTGATTTTGTCATGTAAAATGATCTCCTGGTTCTGCTAATTTCATTTGGCATCAGTTCATGTAAGTCTCTCCAGGCCTCTCTAAAATCATCTTCCTGATGATGTCTTATAGAACCATAATATTCTATAACATTATATTTCATAACTTATTTAACCATTCTCCAACTGATGGGTATCCACGCACTTTCCACTTTCTAGCCATTGCAAAAAGGGCTGCAACAAACATTTTTGCACATATTGGTCCCTTTCCTTCTTTTAAGATCTCTTTGGGATATAAGCCCAGTAGAAACACTGCTGGGACAAAGGGTATGCACAATGTGACAACTTTTTGAATATAGTTCCAAATTGCTTTCCAGAATGTCTGGATCCATTCACAACTGCAGCAACTATATATTACTGTCCTAATTTTCCCACATCCCCTTCAACATCAGCCCTTGTCTTTTCCTGTCATCTTAGCCAGTCAGAGAAGTGTGTAGTGCTATCTCAGAGTTGTCTTAATTTGCATTTCTCTGATCAATAGTGATTTAGAACACCTTCACAGATGATTAGAAATAGTTTTAATTTCATCATTTGAAAATTATCTGTTCATATCCTTTGATCATTTATCAATTGGAGAATGGCTTGGATTCTTATAAATTTTAGTGAATTCTCTATATATTTTACAAATGAGACCTTTATCAGAACCCTTAAATGTAAAAATGATTTCCCAATTTATTGCTTCCCTTCTGATCTTGTCTGCATTAGTTTTGTTTGTATAAAACCTTTTTAACTTATCAAAATTATCTATCTAGTGTTCAATTATGAATCCAAGTAGGATTTATACCAGGAATGCAGGGTTGGTTCAATAATAGGAAAACTATCAGCATAATCAATTATATTAATAACCAAATTAACAAAAATCATACGATTATCTCAATAGATGCAGAAAAAGCATTTGATAAAATCCAACACCCATTCCTGTTAAAAACACTAGAGAGTATAGGAATAAATGGGTTTTTCCTTAAAATAATCAGTAGCATCTCTTGAAAACCATCAGCAAGTATCATATGTAATGGGGACAAACAAGAACCATTCCCAACAAGATCAGGAGTGAAACAAGCCTGCCTACTGTCACTATTACTTTTTAATATTGTATTAGAAATGTTAGCTTTGGCAGTAGACTGTGATGTTCTAGATGTTGACAACAAAATTGAAATCATATAAACTGTTTAGCTTTCCCACTTCACCTAAAATTAAGCGTTTTCCAGTAAAACAAAAAATTGTATCAATATTCATTAAGAAAATTAGTCTATATTTTCTCCCTCTTTCTCTGTCTCTGTCTCTTTCTCTCTCCATGTTTTAGATATAAAAACTATGTAATATAAAGGGAATTTAGTAGTACTTTTAATATATTTTTAAAGAGGTTTTATAGTTTTGGGATTTATTATTCTTTAGGTGGCGCAGTGAATAAAGGACCAGCACTGAAGTTTGGAGAACCTGAGTACAAATCTGGTCTCAGACACATAACTCTTTACACTTCCTGTTTGTGTGGCCCTGGGCAAGTCACTTAACCCCAATTGCCTCAGGGAAAAAATTTCTCTAAAGGTGTGGTAAAATACTCCTGTTAATAATTTTGGGCCTGGGGATTTTTTCTTAAGAAGCTCATTTATGACTTTTTCATTGTCTTTTACTAAGAGAGGGTTATTTAAGTATTTTATTTCCTCATCTTTTAATCAGAGTAGTTTTTTTTTTCATTTTTCTTTTTGGTAAATATCCAGTCATAACACTTTTTTGCCAATTTTATGACATATTTTGGCAAAATAACTCCTAATAATTGTTTAAATTTCATTTTCATTGGTGATAGTGATGCATTTACTCTTTTTTGATTTTGACAGTTGTTAATCTTTTTTCAATCAAATTAAACCAGCAGTCTATCTGTTTTATTGTTGTTGTTTATTTTTTTTAACAAATACATTATTTATTAAATTCTTTTATTTTTAAATTACTTATTTATTAAACCTCTATTAATCTCTCCTTTAATTTCCAGGAATTCCATTTTGGTGTTTAAGCAGGGATTTTCCTTTTTTTCTTTATTTCTTTTTTTTTTTTTTTAGTTCTATGCCCAGTTCATTGATTGGCATTTTCTCTTTTTATTGTATGCATATTTTTTAATTTTATAATGCATGCATGTAGAAATTTATTTTTTCTAATTATTTCTCTTGCTACATACCACACATTTTGGCATATTGTTCCTTGTTACCATTCTCTTTAATAAACTTGTTTATTTCTATAATTTGTTCTTTGACCCATTCATTCTTTTAGGATTAGATTATTTAGTTTCCAATTCATTTTTATCTATGTTTCCATTTTCCTTTATTGAATGAAATTTTACTCTCATTAGGATCTGAAAACAGTATATTAAATATTTCTCCATATTTGCATTTATTTGTGAGTTTTTGATACCCTAATAACATGGTCACCTTTATTGAAGGTGTCATGTATAACTTAGAAAAAGTGATACTTTGTCGTTCTTCAATTCAGTTTTCTTCAACTAATTAAAAAGATTCTATTCATCTTCTTGACTGTTTTCTATTTATTTAGTGGTTAGATTTATCTAGTTCTGAGAGGGAAAAAGATAAGATCCCTCACTAGTATGTTTTTTATCCTTTTATATTTATCTTTATCCTTTTATATTTATATCCTTTATCCTTTTATATTTAACTTAACTTTTCCTCTTAAAAAACTGGTTCATATATAGTTATTGATGCTACTGTGTTGTCTATGTTGTCTTTTAGCAAGCTGTAATTTCCCTGATCATTCCACTTAATTCTGGTTTTGTTTATTTATTTTTTAATCATGACTGATATTCTTGCCTTGAACAATGTAATTAGACAAAACTAACAATGCAGTATCTCATCTGAAATGTATTCACCACTCCAAATTACCAATCCAAATTTTTGGTGACTTTTGAAAGATATTTGTGATTTTAAGCTGTGGATACAAGGAAGAAAGCCAAAGGTACGGATATAGGGAATGTAGTATTATCAAGTTGGTAAATGAAACAGTTTGGATTCTGATCTAAATCTTCTGATTCTACCACAATTGGTTTTTATTTTGTTTTTCGTTTTTGTTTTTTAAACACACCATATTGCATTATCCTCTCCAGGGAGTTGGTCAGTAGTGCAGTAGTGGGAGGTATAACTGGAATGGTAGGGTGAGGCTAGAGAATAGAGAGCCTTGAATTCCTGGCTAACAAATATACATTTTATCTTTTAGACAATGGAGAACTATTGAAATTTTTGGAGGAGAAGGAAATCTGATATTTATATTTGATAACACTATGGTCTATCTCCAACTACATACTGTCTTTCTCATGGAGTTGAAAGACATTATTACTTTCAATCTCACTTTTTTAAAGTGCCAGTATGTTCCCAGACTACTCACTTTGTCTGCTCACATATTTGTTACATGAAATGAGATAAAAATCTGACCATTACAATCCTAAATAATACTTCTTTATTCTAAATGACCTTGTAAAAGCACATTCCATTCTCCCTGTGCTTTCATCTCAACATCCCCTGTGCTTTTCTGCCTATTAAAAAAAATATTCTATTTTTTCTTCAAGTTCTGTTAGTGGTTTTCTAGATATTTCATTTTGTTTTGTACTGCCCACAATGCTAACCTTATTATGTCTATTTGTATTATTTCTGTTTTTAATGCTGTTTCTAACACCTCACTATTTGAATACAATCTGAGAAATCTCATTAATATGCTATTTGCTTTCCCTATCTCAAATTCTTAATTAAAATGTCAAACAAGTTATTAAATATTACAAATCCAAAAACTGACCTCTGTGATAGTCCACCAGACATTTTATTCAATTGAATACAATTACACTTTTAATTTTTTTTAATCAGTCTGTCAATACACATTTATCCAGTACCTACTATGTGCCAAATGTAGTGTAGATGCAAACAAACAAACAAATAAATAAACAAAAGACAGTCCTTGTTTTAAAAAAGCTCAAAGTATGATGGGAAGAAAACATGCAAATAACTATGTACAAACTACTTACAGTTTGGAGAGTTAAATTTAATTTGAATAGTCTACAGAGAAAAGGCATCATAACTATGGGGCATTGAGCAAAGTTTCCTATAGAATGTAAAATTTTATCTTGAATTTGAATCTAGCCTCTGAAGACAGAAGGCAGGGATGCAGAAGAAGAGCAATTCAAGCATGGGGAACAGACAGTGAAAATCCCAGGATAAGGAAAATCAAGAGCCTTGTAGAATAATCATAGGAAGGCTGGTGTCATTGGGTTAGAGAAAATATGGGAAGGAATATAAGTTCAAAGGAGACTAGAAAGGTTTATATGGGAGGGTTGGTTATGAAGGATTTTGAATGCCAAACAGAATTTAAATAGTAGCAAATAAGGCTCCAGTGGAATTTATTGTGTATTCTTTTAATCACTTTTTCTTCTCTTCTTGCCAAAGCTAACATTTCTAATACAATATTGAATAGTAGTGGTGATAGTGGACAACCTTGTTTCATCCGTGATCTTGTTGAGAATGGTTTCAGTTTATCACCGTTACATAAGATGCTAGCTGATAGTTTTAAATAGAGGCTAATGAGGTGCTACTGTTTTAAGGAAAAGTCCATTTGTTCTTAGATTCTCTAGTGTTTTAATGATTTTTATAAAAATAATCATTTACTATAGTAATCTAGAGTTTGACAAACCCAAAGACCCCAGCTTTTGGGATAAGAACTCACTATTTGACAAAGACTGCTCGGAAAATTGGAAACAAGTATGGAAGAAACTAGGCACTGACCCACGCTTAACACCGTATACCAGGATAAGGTCAAAATGGATTCATGATCTAGAAATAAAGAATGATATTATAAACAAATTAAAAGAACATAGGATGGTTTACCTCTTAGACCTGTGGAGGAGAAATTAATTTGTGACCAAAGAAGAACTAGAGATCATTATTAATCATAAAATAGATAATTTTGACTATATCAAGTTAAAAAGATTTTGTTCAAATAAAACAAATGGAGACAAGATTAGAAGGGGAGCAATAAACTGGAAAACATTTTTACATTGCAAGGTTCTGTCAAAGGCCTCATTTCTAAAATATATAGAGAATTGACTCAAATATATAAGAATTCAAGCCATTTTTCAATTGCTAAATGGTCAAAGGATATGAGCAGACAATTTTCAGTTGAAGCAATTGAAGCTATTTCTAGTCATATGAAAAGGTGCTCCAAATCACAGTTGATCATAGAAATGCAAATTAAGAAAACTCTGAAATACCACTACACACCTGTCAGATTGGCTAAAATGACAGGAAAAGACAATGATGAATGTTGGAGGGGATGTGTCAAAACTTGGATCATTGATACATTATTATTGGAATTGTGAATATATCCAACCGTTCTGGAAAGCAATTTGGAACTATGCTCAAAAAGTTATCAAACTGTGCCTATCTTTTGCCCCAGCAGTGTTTTTACTTGGCCTATATCCCCAAGAGATATTAAAGAAGAGAAAAGGACACACATGTGCAAAAAATGTTTCTGGCAGCTTTTTTTGTAGTGGCAAGAAACTGGACACTAAATGGATGCCCATCAATTGGCGAGTGGCTGAATAAAATATGGTATATGAATATCATGGAATATTATTGTTCTGTAAGAAACGACCAGCAGGATGATTTCAGAGAGCCCTGGAGAGACTTGCAAGAACTGATGCTAAGTGAAATAAGCAGAACCAGGAGATCATTATACACAGCAACAAGACTATATACAATGATCAATTCTGATGTACGTGGTTCTCTTCAACGATGATGTGATTCAAACCAGTTCCTATTGTTCAGCAATGCAGAAAGTCATATACATCCAGAGAAAGTCCTGTGGAAACTGATTGTGGACCACAACATGTCATTTTAATATTTTCTGTGAATGTTTGCTTGCATTTTGTTTTCCTTCTTAGGTTGTTTTTTTTCTCTTTCTATATCTGATTTTTCTTATGCATCAAAGTAACTGTATAGATATGTATACACATTTTGTATTTATCATATATTTTTACATATTTAACATGTCTTAGAATACCTGCCATCTAGGGGAGAGGGTGGGTGAAAGGAGGGAAAAATTTGGAACAGAAAATTTTACAAACATCTATGAAGAAAAATTACTTATATGTTCTGTAAATAAAAAAGATTTAATAAAAAACAAAACAAAAATATTAGTGATGCCTATATTAATTAAGATGACTATTTTCAAAGAGTCATGGAACTATAAAATCTAGTTTGTTGTGAATAAAAATAATTAGATGAAAGGTTGTTTCAACCTCTCATGATTGAGCAATAAATCATTCTAGACCCCCTCTGGCAAACAGGATGACATCTTCAAGTAAATTTGTGAAAAATATGGGTCATACACACACATACACACACAAACACACACAAATTTGTGAAACAGTAGCAAGTGTTCTGAATGAGAGAACCAGAGTTCCAAATCAAACAATGTATGTATTACGTATTTTACCTTGCATACTTCAATAGAATGAGCACGTTGAACTCATGGCTTCAGAGGTCAATATCATGTCTATGATCCCACATGACATGCCTTAGGTATCATTCTATTTTTGAAAAGCTTTATTAGTCATTTTTTATTACAAATCCTAAAATCTGACTCTGCAACTTTTGTCTGTAGCTCACTTTTTTCTTTTGTAAGTGGAGAAAAAGGGAACGATATGAGAGATGTTTGGAAAATTTATTTGACTTGTCTCAGCAGCAACTGTTTAAATACAGGTAGTGATTATAAGGACTAAATGAGGGATAACAAAAAGGCTGTGGGGCTGAATATATAAAAAGATTTTAGGCTTCCTGTAAAGAAATAGAGGAAATTGAGAAGAAAGGTAGACTTGGGAGTAAATATTAAGAACTTAGTTTTATACATATTCATTTTGGAATATTTGGTTTGAAACAAAAAAAAATAGTTGGAATGTATCACTTGGAATATAGAAAAAAGACTAAAGATCCATTTATATATTTGAAAATCAAGAGGATATTAAAGGCCATTAAACTCATGAACTGATGATTTCACCGCACAATAGTAAAGAGGGTATAAGTTAAGAGTTTCAGATAATATCTGCAAATAATTGGAATGATCTGAAAGACAAATTAGCAAAGGGAATTTAGGAGAGGTCTAAAAATAGACAAAGAAGCAGAGAATTCAAGTTCAGAAAAAGTAAAAGAAAGCATAGTATCTAGGAGAAGAGGGTGACAAAGAAATCAGAGACATCAAGAAAGATGAGATCTAAGAAAAGTTTATATACATAGACATATAATTTGTCTATTAATTTCACTGGCGATCATAAACAAAGGCATCTTATTTGAGCTTGTACATATATATATATACATATATATATATGTATATATATATACAATTTTAAAATAGTTTAGTACCTGAACATTAATGGAATAGTATAAGGCAAATAAAATTAGGTCACCTATTGAATCTTCTGGTTTTAATATAAACTAGTACTTCAACAATAATAGCTAGTATTTATAAAGTACTTTAAGATTTGCAAACACTTGAAAAATTATTATCTCATTTGAACCTCCCAACAATCCTGGGAGGTAGGTGCTACTATTACATCCATTTTACAGGTGAGAAAACTGAGAACTAAACTATTTGTCTATGGTCACACAATAGCTAGTAAATGACTAAGGTCAAATTTTAACTCAAGTTTTTATGACTCCCAGTCCAGAGACTATCTGGGTCTCCTGAGTCACATGATAGCCTTATATACTTTAAAAGATCTGCAATTTCATACTATATAATTTTCTACAGTATAAAACCCTGTAGCTAGTAAATATTTAACATTTTCTCATAATTTCAACTATTCTTTATATCTTCCTTGTAAGTCCTTCAAAGGAAAGCCATACATCATAAAGTACAAAGCAATAAGCATGAATTAATGGATTTTCTTTGGTGTACTGAGAAAAAGGGTAGTTTTAGAGGACAAAGACAACACATTATACATACATACATACACACACACACACACACACACACACACACACACATATATATATATATATCCAACACTATATTATACATTTTTAAAAAGGGCCAAAAATGGAAAGAATATATAATGGTAAGAGTTAAGGAGTTGCATCTAGATCCACTGTTTCTAGAAAATTTTAATTTTCTAGATTTAAAATTATACAATTCCTATAAGGAAAGGAAATTACCTTTTTTCCTGTAATCAAAGAATATGTGCTTTAAGTTTTAGTAATTTATTATCAAAATTGTCCTTTGGATTTGACCTGCTTTGTGCAGTTTGTAGTATTATTATATAAACTACTGCATTTACAGAGGAAATTGCTTTTGTAGCTCAGCTTTCCTTACTATGCATCATTTCATACAAGTGTCCCCTAGTTTCTATGAATTCTTCATATTCATCATTCCCTAGAGCACTAGACAATATTCTTTCAGTCATGTACCATAATTTGTTCAACCTTTTATTTTATGTTTCATTTCTATTTTCTCTGACAAGAAAAAGATGCTATTTGGATTGGAAAGAATGAAACAAAAATTTCTAATAGCAAGCTAAAACTCCAAAGAGTTCATGTAAAAAAGATCAGATGGACTATATTTTGAGGAGCAATACTGAAAGAAATGGCATGATGATAGCTAAAGAACTTTGAGGTAACTTTGAAAGAATGTGAAAAATAAAAATAGTTCAGAATTAAATGCAAGATAATTCTTTTTAAAATAAAGAAGGATATTAAAAACTATAAACAGGTCAAAGGACTTAATTTTAATTTTTGAAAAAACACAAAATAAATTATTTAGGAATAGGAATATTATAGATATTAATTAGGAAATGGGACTGCTGATGGAAACAAATAAGCAAGTCCAGATTGTGTGAGACAAGTTCATTTTAATGAAAGTTTTTTTTAATTGACTCAGAAGCATAATATACATTTATTTTAGCTAGATATTAGCAAAGCAATTAATATGTCTTCAACAAATTTCTCATCTTTAAGACAAGAAGGGAGATTTGAATCAGATGATAATAAAGTTAGGTAGATTTGGAATTGACTTACATAGTCAATGATCAAGTCATTGGATGAAAAACTTTGTGGTCAAACATTCAAAATGCTTGTTTGTATTTGAGTTATTTAACATTTTTATAAATTATTCTGATAAAACTGCAGAGGGCCCAAATATTAAAATTACATTTGACAATAAATAAACATTTATTTTCCACTTACTAGAGGCTAAATTTTAGGGTAGTTGAGTAGTGTAGTAATTAATGTGTTGAGCATGGAATTTGGAAGACTGATCTTTGTTAGTTTATTTCTGGTCTTACAAAATTATTGCTTGTATGACCTTGAGAAAGAAATTTAACCTTCCGTATCTGTAATTTGAACTGGCAAAGGACATGGCAAATCATTCCAATATTTTTTGCCAAGAAAATTCCAAATGATTAGGTTGTTGTATGATTTTCTAGGGGTCTCACAGTATATCATAAAAAGAGTAACAGTTTAAAGTCCTTGTTGCCTATTCCAATTCCTTTAATTTCTTTTTCTTTTCTTATTGCTGATGCCAACATTTCTAGAACAATGTTGAATAATAATGATGATAAGGGCCATCCTTCTTTCACTCCTGATTTTATTGGGAATGCCTCCAGCTTCTCTCTATTACAAATAATGTTTGCTATATGTTTTAGATAGATACTACTTATTTTAGGGAAAATTTCCTTTATTCCTATGCTGTCTGATGTTTGTTCATAGGAATGGATCTTTATTTTGTCAAAAGCTTTTTCTGCATCTATTGAGACTATTATATGACCTCTTTTGGTTTTGTTATTTATATGGTTGACTATGGTAATATTTTTTTCTGATCTTGAACCAGCCCTGCATTCGTGGTATTAGCCAACTTGGTCATAGTATATTACTTTGTTGATAAATTTCTGTAAACTCTTTGCTAATTTTTTATTTAAAATTTTTGCATCAATATTTATTAGGGAGATTGGTCTGTCATTTTTTTCTCTATTTTGGTTCTTCCTGGTTTAAGTCGGTACCCTATTTGTGTCATGGAAGAAATTAGCTCTTTACCTATTTTTCCAAATGCTTTATATAGTAGTAGATTTAATTGTTCTTTAAATGTTTTATAGAATTGATTTTTTAATCCATCTGGCCCTGAAGATTGTTTCTTATAGAGTTCATAAATTGCTTGTTATATTTCTTTTCCAAAAAATAATGAATTTCTTTTCCTCTTCTGTTAATTTGGGCAATTTATGTTTTTGTAAATCTTCATCAATTTTAATTAGATTGTCAATTTTTCTTGCTACGCAGTTGAGCAAAAAAGCTCCAAGTTATTGCTTAAATTTCTTTTTCATTGGTAGTAAATTCACTCTTCATTTTTAATGCTAATGATTTTTTCCTTGATTTTTTCCAATCAAATTAACCATAAAATAAATTCTTAGTTTTATTTAATAGTTCAAAAGATTTCATAGTTTCCATTTTATTAGTCTCTCCTTTGAGTTTCAGAATTTCAAATTTGGTATTTAATTGAGGGTCTTTAATTTTTTTCTAGCATTATTAGTTGCATACCCAATTTATTTGTCTTCTCTTTTTCTATTTTATTCATGTAGCTCTTTAGAGAGATAAAATCTTGCCTTGGAACTGCTTTGGCTATCCTGGGGAGATGGACCCAGATTGTGGAGAATACATAAGTCATTATCTGAAGTCTCCCTAATATTCTCAGATCAATACAAATTGTTGTGTAATAAGAAAACACACACATATTTGGAGTGTAACAAATTTCATGCAGAAGATATTTTGGAAGAACTTCAGAAAAATCTGTTTCAATCTGAATGAAAGGAGGGGAGAAGGAAAGGGGCAGGTCACCGAGGGCAGGCACAACAAGGCAGTATAGCATCTGCGCACCAAGGACTCTATCAGGAGATTCTTAGTCAAAATACAACAGCATTGGCTGCTCTGTCCTTGTTCAGACACCAATAAAGCAGCAGATTGGCTATGAGACATCCAATACAAAAAGAAAAGACAAATACTTTGCCAAACTATTTAGTAGCCTCTGAAGCCCAAAACAAGGCATTAACTGGCCACCCACTCAGCACTGGAAACCAGTCACCAGAAGAAAATTGAGAACTCTCTCCTTTGCTTTAAAAGCTAATCTTTTAAAAAATGAGCAAAAAAACCCCAAAAAGATCTCTAATCATTGATAACTTTATAGAAAAAGAGAAAACAGACCTCAAACACAAGGATCCTAAAGGCAAGTCATCTCCATATGAAGCAACAAAGGGTGATATGAGTTGGTCCCCATCTCACAAGGCTGTCTTGGAAAAATTCAAAAAGTAGCTTAAAAGAAAGAAAAATGATGAAAGGAAATGAGGACTTTGCAAGAGGATTTAGAAAAGGAAACAGAAATTACATGAAGAAAACTTGTTAAAATAATTTTAGTGAAATGGATAAAAATCATATAACTTCTTACAAAATAGATGTGACAAAATAGAAAAAGTATATAATTCCTTCCAAATAGATTTGATGAAATGGGAAAAGAAAACAACTCCTTGAAAAATAGCATCTATGAAATGAAAACAACAACAACAACAACAACGACGAACAAAAAAAAGAAAAGTATAACTTTTGGGAAATAAAGAATTAGTCATTTTAACTGTAAATGTGAATGAGGTGAACTCTACAATAAAACGGAAGCAGATAGCAGATTGGATTAAAAGCAAGATTCCTGCAATATGCTATTTACCAGAAACACTTTTAAAGCAGATTGATACATACAGAGTAAAGGTAAAGTGATGCATTAGAATCTATTATGCTTCAGCTGATGTAAAAAAAAAAGCTAGGGTAGCAATTTTGATCTGGGGTAGCAATTGTGGTTTTAGATAAAGCAAAAGCAAAACTAGACGTAATTAAAAGAGATAAGAAAAAGCTATATCCTACTAAAATGTTCCATAGATAATGAAGTAATATCAAAACTAAACAAATATGCATCAAGTAGTATAGAATCCAAAGTCATAGAAAAGATGTTGAGAGTTACAAGAAAAAAATTATACAGGAGAGCTATACTAGAGGGGGATTGCAACCTTTCTTTTTCAGAACTAGATAAATCAAATCAGAAAATAAAGAATTTCTTTTTTTAAAAAATGCATTTTATTAAAGCTTTTTAATTGCAAAACATATATATGGGTAATTCTTCAACAATGACCCTTATAAAGCATTCTGTTACAAATTTTCCCCCCTATTCCCCACCCCACCTCTAGATAGCAAAAAGTCTACTACATGTTAATTATGTTAAAATACTTGACAAATCGAATATATGTATGCATATTTCCACACTTATCTTGCTGTGCAAGAAAAATCGTGTCTACAAGAAAAAAAAACCTGAGAAAGGAAAGAAAATGCAAACAAACATCAATAAAGAGCATGAAAAAGTTATGTTGTGGTCAACATTCCATATCCCTCTCTCTGGGTGTATATGGCCTTCTTCACTGATTAATTTGAACTGGTTTGAAGCATTTCATTGTTGATGAGAGCCATGTCCATCAGAACTGATCATCATATAGTCTTGTTGTTGCTGTGTATAATGATTTCCTAGTTCTGCTCATTTTGCTCAGCATCAGTTCATGCAAGTCTCTCAAAGCCTATCTGAAATTATCCTGTTGGTCATTTCTTATGGAACAATAATATTACATAACATTCATATACCATAATTTATTCATCCATTCTCCAATTGATGGGCATCCATTCACTTTCCAATTTCTAGCCACTACAAAAAGGGCTGCCACAGACATTCTTGCACATGTGGGTCCCTTTCCTTCCTTTAAGATCTCTTTGTGATATAAGCCCAATAGAAACACTGCTGAGTCAAAGGGTATTCACAGTTTGATAACTTTTTGGGCATAGTTCTAAATTGCTCTCCAGAATGGTTGGATCTGTTCACAGTTCCACCAGCAATGTATTAGTGTCCTAGTTTTCCCACGTCCCCGCCAACATTCATCAGTATCATTTCCTGTCATTATCATTTCCTGTCATTTTAGCCAATCTGACAGGTGTGTAGTGGTACCTCAGAGTTGTCTTAATTTGTATTTCTCTGATCAATATTGATTTGGATCATCTTTTCATATGACTAGAAATAGTTTTAATTCCATCATCTGAAAATTACCTGTTCATATCCTTTGACCATTTATCAATTGGAGAGTGGCTTGAATTCTTATAAAATAAATTAATTAATTAAAGGGGTAAATACAATTTCAGAAAAGTTCAGTATAATAAACCTTTGGAGAAAATTGAATGGAGACAGAAAGTAATATACTTTTTTTTTCTTGGCAGTATATGGAACCTATACAAAAAGAGTCCATGTAGTGGGCATAAAAATCTCAAAATCACTTGCAAAAAGGCAGAAATAGTTAATGCATTTTTCAGATAATGATGCAATAAAAATCACATCCAATAAGAGGTCAGAAGAAAATAGACCAAAAATTAATTAGAAACGAAACAATCTAACCCTACTGAATGAATGGGTAAAACAACAAATCATAGACACAATCAATAGCTTCATGTAAGAGAATGACAATAATGAGACAACATAGTAAAATTTGTGGGATGCAGCCAAAGTAGTTATTAGGGGAAATTTTATATCTCCTTCTTTTTACTTGCACAAAATAGAGAAAAGAAAATATCAATGAATTAGATTTACAACTAAAAAGATAGAGAAAGAAAAAATTAAAAACCCTCAATTAAATACCAAACTTGAAATTCTAAAAGGGGAGATTAATAAATTTGAAAGTACAAAAACTATTGAATTAATAATTAAATTAATAAATTAACTAAAACTAAGAGCTGGGCCAACAAAATACTCAAAACCTTAGTTAATTTGATTAGAAAAGGATAGAAAATCAAATTGTCAATCTCAAAAATGGAAAGGGAGAAATTTCCACCAAAGAAGAGGAAATTAGAAATATTGGAATATAATTATCTCGATATATATATATATATATATATATATATATATATTGTTAGGAGTTATTTTGCCCATCTTTTTTGCAATAAATTTGATATTCTAAGTGAAATGGTGGAATTGATTCTTTCAATGACTTTTTCCTTCTCTGTTTCTAGAATATTAGGCTAATTTTCCTTATTGATCTTTTATAGAATGTTATCCAGGCTCTTTTTTTGTCATGGCCTTCAGATAAGCCAATGATTTCTAAATTTTCCCTTCTGGATCTGTTTTCCAGATTGGAAAATAGTTGCTGAGGCAACTGGGGTTAAGTGACTTGCCCAGGGTCACATAGCTAGGGAATGTTAAGTATCTGAGCCCAGATTTGAACTAAGGACTTCCTGACTTCAGGGCTATCCTCTGGGCAACCCAACTGCCCCTTTGATGTTTTTCCAGTGAGGTATTTCACATTTCCTTCTGTTTCCTTTTTGGTTTTTTTTTAAGTTTGTTTGACTAATTCTTGGTGCCTCACAGGGTCATTAGCTTCCATTTGCCCTGTTCTTGTTTTTAACGTGTGATTTTTTTTTTCAGTTAGCTTTTGTATCTCTTTCCATTTGGTGAATTCTACTATTGAAGGTATTTTTTTGGAATTTTTTTTCTCTTTTTCCAATCTGTTGACTCTGTCATGTATACCTCATTTAATTTCTAATTTATTTACATTTTAATGTCTTTTATGAGCAGTTCTAAGAATCCTCTTTGGTTTTGAGACTAATTCATACCAATCTGAGGTTTCCTCTGGGCATGTTTCTCCTTGTCTAAGTTTGTATTGTTTTATGTTTCTTTCTTTCTTTCTTTCTTTCTTTCTTTCTTTCTTTCTTTCTTTCTTTCTTTCTTTCTTTCTTTCTTTCTTTCTTTCTTTCTTTCTTTCTTTCTTCCTTCCTTTCTTTCTTCCTTCCTTCCTTTCTT
>JAJPUD010012017.1:31214-51409 GCA_023553655.1 Myrmecobius fasciatus
TCTTCCTTTCTTTCTTTCTTCCTTCCTTCCTTTCATTCATTCATTCTTTCTTTCTTTCTTTTTTGATTTCCTCTTTTTTACTTTTAAAGTGAATCTCTGCTCTCCTGAGGTAAAAAGGAACTGCTCCCGCTGTCCCAAGCTTCTGAGCCTTGACTATGAACATAGGGGCCCTAATATTGGGGCGGGGGTAGCTTTTCCTGTTCTTTTCAAGAAATAGTTTGATCACTCAGAGTTTGTCTTCTGAGATGGGACTGAAAACATCCCACTGATTTGCTCCTCTAATGAGCCAAAACTGAAGGTTTTAGTTGCTGATTTGCTGTAATTAAGATCTTCTCACCAGTTTTTCCAGATTTTCTCTGACCTGGGCTGAACACCCTTTTCATTCCAGTGAGAAGGATCTTTCTTGAAATTTTTCCACTCTATTTTAAGCTGGAGAATGGGCTGAGTTTCATGTGGTTTTTGAGCAAAACTAGGAGAGCTTAAGGAGTTTCTGGTTTCATTCTGCCATCTTGGCACCAAAAATTTTTATTATATCATGATGTGCAAAAGATGCATTTAATATGCCTGCTTTTCTGCAATAGACTGTGAGATTGCTGTGCCCTATTACATGTTCAGGTTTTGGGTAGATGCCATGAATCACTGAAGAAAAAGGTATATTCTTTTCTATCTCCATTCAATTTTCTCATCTAATATTGATAGATAAATACAGATATAAATGTCTGTCTATATATATGTGTGTGTGTGTGTGTGTGTGTGTGTGTATAATAAAACATACATTTTCTCTCTTTTCACCCTGTTCAACCTCATGTTTTGCTTCTGACTCCCTTCTCCCTCAATCTGCTGTCCCTTTACTCAGCTTATTTTCTTTTCTTTCATCTTTCCCCTCTTACTTTCCTATATAATAAGATATATTTCTATATCCAATCAAGTATTTATGTCCACACAATAGATCTTTTGTGTCCTTTTAGCTAATATAATTCACTTTATTCTGCTTTCTCTTTCATCTTCTCCCAGTATAACCCTTTTCACCCATTATTTTTTATATCTCATTGTATCAAAGTTAACATATAACACATCTTTTCTCAATATATAGTCCTTTTAACTGCCCTAATAGAGACACAGTTATCAGGACTTAAAGGTATTTTATGATCATTTTCCCATGTAGGGATGTAAATTGTTTAATCTGATTCAATAACATTTTTTACTTTCCCCTTTACCTTTTTGTGCTTCTCCTGAGTCTTATATTTGAATACCACACTTTCTATTCAGCTCTTGTCTTTTCATCAGAAAAATTTAAAAATCCTCTATTTCATTAATGTCTCCTTTTCCTCTTAAAGATTATGTTCTTTATCCAGCAAGAAAAGATTGTATGATGATCAATTCTGACAGATGTGGCTCTTCTCAACAATGAGATGATTAAGGCTAATTCCAATGGTCTTGTTATGGAGAGAGAGATCTTCACCCAGAGAGAGGATTTATGAGAACTGAGTGTATATAACATAGTATTTTCATTCTTTTTTTTTGCTTGCATTTTGTTTTCTTTCTCATTTTTTTCCTTTTTTATCTGACTTTTCTTATGCAGCATGATTATGGAAATATGTACAGAAGAAGTGCAAATGGTTAACATATATTGGGTTACTTGCCATCTAGCAGAGGGGTGGGGAGAAGGGAGGAAAATATTTGGAACACAAAGTTTTTTAAGGGTGAATATTGAAATTTATCTGTGCATATATTTTGAAAATAAACAAAAAGCTTCAATAGTCAAAAAATAAAGATTATGTTCAATTTTGTGTCTGATTCTTGGTGGTAATTCAAGTTCCTTCACCTTCTGGAATATTATGTTCTATACCCTCAGAATCTGTGAGATATTGAAAAATTTTGACTTTGGCTCCTTGGTATTTTAATTGTTTCTTTTGGGATCCCTGCAGTATTTAATTCTTTATTTGATAATTCTGGAATTTGACCATAATATTTTCTGGGCTTTTCATTTGTAGATCTCTTTTTGGAGTGGCTTAATTGATTCTTTCAATTTCTATTTTATCTTTTGGTTCTTGGATATGAGACTATTTTTCCTTGATAATTTCTTGAAAGATGCTGTCCAAGTTATTTTTTCATGGCTGTCACATACTCCATTAAATCTTAATTTCTCTCTTTTGTATCAATTTTCCAAGTCAGTTGTTTTTTTCTAATGAGATGTCTTATGTTTTCTTCTATTTTTTCATTCTTTTGATTTTGTTTAATGCTTGATGTCTGATAGACTCATTAGCTTTAACTTGCCCAATTCTAATTTTTAATACATTATTTTCCTTAGTTAGCTCTTTCTTTCATCTTTTCCATGTAGCCAATTCTACTTTTTGAGAGCTTGATTTCTGTAGGTTTTTTTTTTATTTAGTCAATTCTATTTTTGAAGTGTTTTCTTCAATTTTTACTCTTCCTGTTTCAAGCTGTTGTGTTTCTTTTTCATTATTTTCCTGCATAACTCATTTTCCCAATTGTTCTTCTACTTTTCATATTTGATTTTTAAAATCCCATTTGATTTCTTCCATGAAAACTCTTTGAGGTTGTGACCAATTAATATTCTTCTTTGATGCTTGACATGAAAGCATTTTGCCATTGTTGTCCTCTTGTGATTTTTTTCCATTTTTTCTTTAATTTCCTTGTAACCAAAGTAATTTTTAACGTTCATGATTCTTTTAGTTTTTTTTTTTTTGGACTCATTTTTAAAAATTGTATTCTACTCCTAGGGCACAGGGGACACTGCCCTAAGTTTCCTTTTCTGAGTGACAAGGTGCTGGTTACTGGCTTTCTGTACTCTGGCCTGAAGTGTTGGCATTGGGGTAAACAGGCCAAACCTCAGGAATCCATCTATCTTTTGCTCTGGTGCTGGAGGCCTCATTGCTAGCCTAGTGTGCTACTATTTTGATGAGCCAGGTGCCTTGTTTGCTGTGCTGTTGCAAAGAGCCTTTAGATGGCTTACCCAGACAGCATTTTTGATGGGCTGCCGTCCCCTCTTACCCAAGTGAGACAGACATTTCTTGAAGTCCTCCTAAATTACATTACATTGGAAACATACTCTGTGGAGAGGACATCCAGATGTTTGAATTAACTTTAGTCGTATGTGGATTGACTTTTGGAAAGAAGTATTTAACAATAGTATTAGGATTTTTTGGGATAAACTCCTGTGACCTCAGAAGCAAACCTTTTAACTCCTTACTTGCCTTTTTTCTGATTTTCCATTCTGTGGATTGCTTTTCTTGTCCTATTCATTCATTTTACTTGGAGTTGTTGAAAGTTCTTTAATTAAATGAATTCTCTTTTTAGCATCTGAACACTCAGAGTCTGAATAACCCATTGTATCCAATGTGGAACAAGAATGAGGGAGAAAAATGTGAGCTGGAACATTATGTGCAAGGACAGTAAGTAGGCCTAGAAAACTGAGTGTAAGGAAATAAATAATGCATAAAGAGACAGGAAATTTAAGAACCAGGTTGGGAAGAGATTTAAGGAATTAACATTGTATTCTGGAGGATATAGGAAGCTGCTGGAATTTAATGAGTTAAAGTTGCCATGATCAGGCTCCGCCTTATGAAAATTACATTGGTAGTTGTGTGAGGGATGGATTAAAGTGGGGAGAAGTTTAAATTAAGAAAACAAATTAGAGATTATTGTAATAGTCTAGGCAAGTATTGTTAAAGACCTAAATTTAGGGAAATGGCTATTTAAGTGGAGAGGCAGAAACAAATATAAGAGATATTGCAGAGAAATAAAAATAGGTAGATATAAAGATAGATGATCCAAAGTTGAAAGGAATAGTTAATATGCTGGATGATACAATGACCAAAAGCAAAAAAGATTGTGAATGGTTAAACCATTGTGCTGAAAATAATAAGATGAAATTTGATAAAAATTAATAATGCCATATGCTTCATTTCAAAACATTAACTTCACAAGTTACAAGATTTGAGAAAAGTATCTAGATAGTACATTTGAAAAAAAATATTTTTTGGCTAAGATGACAGAAAAAGATAATGATGAATGTTGGAGGGGATATGGGAAAACTGGGACAGTGATACATTGTTGGTGGAACTGTGAATGGATTCAACCATTCTGTAGAGCAATTTGCTCAAAAATTTATCAAACTGTGCATACCCTTTGACTCAGCATTGTTTCTATTGGCCCTAAATCCCAAAGAGATCTTAAAGGAAGGAAAGGGACCCATATGTGCAAAAATGTTTGTACAGTCCTTTTTGTGTAGTGACTAGAAATTGAAAACTGAATGAATGCTCATCAATTGGAGAATGGCTGAATAAACTATGGTATATGAATGTTATGGAATATTATTGCTCTGTAAGAAACGACTAGCAGGATGATTTCAGAGAAGCCTGGAGAGACATGAAATGATGCTGAGTGAAATGAGCAGAGCCAAGAGATCATTATACACGGCAACAACAATACTATATGATGATCAATTCTGATGGACATGGCTCTCTTCAACAATGAGATGTTTCAAACCAGTTCTAGTTTTTCAGTGATAAAGAAAGCCATAAACAACCAGGGAGAGGCCTGTGGGATCTGAGGGTGGACCACAACATAGCATTTTCACTCCCTCTATTGATGTTTGCTTGCATTGTTTCCCATCTCATATTTTTTTTTTCTTGTAGATCTGATTTTTCTTGAACAGCAAGATAGCTGTATAAATATGTATACCCACATTCAATTTGTCAAGTATTTTAACATAATTATTATTAGACACTTACTGCCATCTAGGGGAGGGAGTGAGGGAAAGGAGGGAAAAAATTGTAGCAGAATGCTTTGCAAGGGTCAATGTTGAAAAATTACCCATACATATATTTTGCAAATAAAAACTTTAATAAAAAAGAAAAGAAATCTAATTTGTTTTAGACAATAAATTCAGTATCAGTCATCATCATAGTAGAAAAGAATAGGCAATCTGTTTTAAGAAAGGCCCATTGTCAATGGCTAGAAACATTGGAGTTCTATGGAATCTTGTTCAAGATGCTTTGTAACAATGAGTTCTGGGAATCACATTTTACAAATAAACTTGATTGAAGAAACTTGAAATATTTAGTCTTTAGTAACAGAAGTCTTAGGCACGGTCATAATGTTTCTGTTTCCAAGTATTAGAATGGAAATCAGAAGACATAGGAATAAAATTATTGTGTTTGGACTCAGAGAACTGAAATATGAGAAATGTGTAAAAGTTGCTAAGAAGAAGTTATAGGCTTGTTGTAAAGGGAAACCTATAACTTTTTCTTTACCTTCCTTAACCATTAATGATGGAGTAGGTGGTAGCACAGGTGGTAGAACATTGTGCTGGAATAAATTAGGAAAATCTGAGTTTAAATAACCTCTGCTCCAGTTTCCTCAATTGTAAAATAAGGATAATTATAGCATTTACCTCACAAGGTTACTATGATAATCAAATGAGATATAAAGTACTGAGCACAATGTCTAATAGCAGACATTCTCTTGGTCTCTGTCTCTCTCCATATTTATACATACATATCTATGTACATATATATATATATACATATATATATATATACATTTATCCTTTGCTTACCTGTTTACTTATTTATTCATTGATTCAGTTATGTGTTTATCGATCTAATTATTTATTCCTTTTTACTTCCCTCTGCAAAACCAAGGAGGTAATGATTTCTAATCACTGGATGTATTCAAGCCAAGGCTTTATTGTCACTTATTACATGTTGTAAAGCAAATCTGATGTAGCTATATGTTGAATGAGTTCTCCAAAAAAAAGAGGAGCTCTCAAGGTTAGATCATGTTTCAGTGTTAATTATGTATAGCTAGCAATTATCACTATGTCTGACATACAACAGTCAGTTAATCAATGCTTACTGATTGATGAATGAGACATTTTTAAGGTGGTGAAATAATATACCCTTAGAATGGGTGTTGTTGAGAATAAGTAATCAGTGATAGAAGTAGGAGACGTTATATATAATCAAACATAGATGTGATAGAAAAATTTTCAGGATCACTTTATTGATACAAAGCTTGAGGAAGATTAGATAAAAGGAGGTCTTTATGGGTCCACAAATTAAAGGGAGGATCTAACATGAACCATCTAAACCAGTAAAAATCAACAGAAGGAAAACAAAACTTCAAAATTTGTATTCCTGACACTGGAAGAGCACACGTTAATTTCATGGGCATAAGAATCACTGAGTTTATGGGAATCTGTATTGGAATTATCTCATTATAATAAAAATTGTAACTATAAAATTAATCAATAATGATAATATAATAATACATAATTTACAAAAATCCAATTATCTTACATTTATAATTCCTTTTTAAATTTTAGATTGTTTGATATTTCCAATTCTTCATTCATTAATTTGTTCATTTATTATGGAAAAAGAGTCAGGTAGTTAAATAAATAAAATCTTTATTCTAAGTTCTCCATTTATATGTTATCTTGGATCGTCATTACCTAGATGTCAAAAAATTATTGCCACTTAAGTATATTTCATTTTTCATGGCTCTCTTCAATAACGAAATGTTTCAAATCAGTTCCAATTGTTTGGTGAAGAAAGCCATATACACCCAGAGAGAGGGATCTGAAATGTGGACCACAACATAATATTATCATGCTCTCTATTGATGTTTGCTTGCATTGTGTTTTCTTTCAGTGATTTTTTATTCTCATAGATACAATTTTTCTTGCACAATAATGATGTGTGGAAATATGTATACATATATTCAATTTGTCAAGTATTTAAACATAATTAACATGTAGTGGATTTCCTGACATCTAGGGGAGGGGTGGGGAATATGGGGGGGAAAATTTGTAACAGAAAGCTTTGTAAGGGTTAATGTTGAAGAATTACCCATACATATGTTTTGCAAATAAAAAGTTTTAATAAAAAAAGAATATTTCATTTTTCCAATTACATATAAAGATAGTTTTCAACATTCACTTTTCTTTAGATTTTAAATTCCCACTTTTTTTCTGCCTCCTTCTCTCCTCTCTCTTCTTCCCAAGATAGAAAACAATCTGATTTCAGTGACACACATGCAGTCATATTGAACATGATTCCATATTAGTCATGTGAAAGAAGAATCAGAGCAAAACGAAAAAGCATTATAAAGAAAAACAACCAAAGAAATTATGCTTTAGTATGCATTCAGACTCCAAAATTCTTTTTCTAAATGTCAATACCATTTTCCATCATGAGTCATTTGGAATAATCTTGAATCATTTTATTGCAAAGAAGAGCTATATCTATCATAGATGTTCATTACAAAATTTTGCTATTATTATTACAAAATGTTCTTCTGGTTTAACTCACTTCACTCAGCATCAATTAACATAAAACTTTTCAGGTTTTTTTTTTTTTCTGCAACCCACCTACTCATCATTTCTTATCTAAAAATATTATTCCATTACATTCATATACCACAAGTTATTTAGCCATCCCCTAATTAGTGAGTATACCCCCTTAATTTCCAGTTCTCTGTCACCACAAAAAGAGGTGATATAAATAATTTTATCCCTGTGAGTCATTTTCTCTTTTTTATGATTTTCCTTGGAATAAGTCCTAGTGGTGCTTTGTTAGATCAAAGTGTAGGCACAATTTTATAACCCTTCTGGCATAGTTCCAAATTGCTCTCCAGAATGGTTGGGTCATTTCACAACTATACCAACAAAGTATTAGTGTTTCAATTTCCCACATCTTCTCCCACATTTATCATTTCCTTCGTCAATTTGATAATTATAGAGTGGTAGCACAGAAATGCTTTAATTTGCATTTCACTAATCAATAGTGATATACTGCACTTGTTCACATGAACATAGCTTAATTTATTCATCTGAATGTTGTCGATATACTTTGACCATTTATCAATTAAGTAATAATTTGTACTCTAATAAATTTGACTCCATTCTGCCTATATTTTAAAACTTAGGCCTTTAACAGAAACATTGGCTATAAAAATTGTTTCCAGCTCACAGCTTGCCTTCCAATCTTCACTGCATTGGCTTGTTTGTGCAAAACCTTTACAACTTAATAAAATCAAAACTATGTATTTTGCAATTTAAAATGTTCTCTATCTCCTCTTTGATCATAAATGCTTCCCTCATCTATAGAGCTGACTAATAAACTATTGCTTACTTTTAATTTGTTCATGGTTATCTTCCTTTATTTCTAATCATGTGCCCATTTTTACTTCATCTTCATATACAATGTGAGATGTTGATCTATGCCTGGTTTCTCTCAAACTTTTTTCCAGTTTTCCCAGCAGGTTTGTTTGTTTGTTTGTTTGTTTTGTTTTGTTTTTCAGTAAGAAGCTGGAGTTTTATGGTTTATCAAACATTAAGCATCTATAGTCATTGACTAGAATACCTTGTATAGTAACTTATTTCAATGATTCAACATTCTATTTCTTAGCCAGTATCAAACATTTTAGATGAGTGTCACTTTATGATATAGCTTTAGGTCTAATATTCCTAGACCACATTCCTTTGTCTTTTTTCCCTTAATTTCCTAGATATTCTTGACCATTTTTTTTCTTCCAGATGCATTTTTTTCATGGATTTTTTTCTAACAATAAAATATTGTGCTTAGTTAATTCATATGGCACTGAATAATTAAATTTATTTAGGTAGAATTGTCATTGTAATGTAATAAACATTAGCTTGGCATACTTATGAGCAATTGTTATTTTTCCATTTACTTAAATGTGACTTCATAGGATGTGGTGAAATTGTATTTATGTGGTTCTTTACTTTTTCTTAGTTGATAGATTCATAAATGTTTCATATAGTTTTTAATTATTATAAATGGAATTTCTCTTTATTTCTTGCTGCTGGAATTTGTTGCTAATATATGGAAAGGATGATGATTTATGTGGTTTTATTTTATATGCTGCAATTCTGGGCAAGGTATTAATTATTTTATGTAGTTTTCTTGTTGATTCTCTAGCATTCTCTAAATTTACCATCATATTATCTGCAAAACATAATAGTTTTATTTTCTCATTGCCTATTCTAATTGCTCTAATTTCCATTTCTCCTCTTATTTTTAAAACATATATTTCTAGTGCAATATTGGATAAGTGGCGATTATGGGCATTATTGCTTCAGGCCTGATCTTATTGGTAATGCTTCAAGGTTATCCCCCTCAGAGATTAATGATTGATTGTGGTTTAGATAGATATTGCTTAAGATTTTAAGGAATATTCCATTTCTCATATCCTCTAAGAGTTTTTCATAGGAATGGGTGCTTGTTTTGTCAAGGCTTTTTCTATTTCAATTGATATTTTCAACATTTACTTTAATTGAAATAATCATATGATTTCTTTCCATTTTGCTATTGATGTTGTCCATTATCATAATAGCTTCCCTAATATTTAACTGTCTGTGAATTCCTGGTAAAAATCCCACTTGGTCACAATATATTTTCTTGGTGAAAAGTTGCTATACTTTCTTTGCTAATATCACAACCATCCAGAAAGAAACAATTCAAGTATCATGGAGCACAGTAAAGATGACCCATGATTTTTCAGCCTCTACCTTAAAGGGTCAAAGTGTTTGGACTATGATATTCCAGAAAACAAAGGCGCTAGGATTACAAACCAAAATCCTCTATTCAGCAAAACTGATTATAGTTCTTTAGGAAAACATAAAAAAATGAAGAAATAGATCTTTTCCAAGCATTCCTAATGAAAACACTAGATTTGAAAGCCATGTACTTATACAAATTTCTTTTTATAATAATTGATAATATTAAATCTATTCATTTTTTATTTATTAGTGATGTAGCTATGGAAATTCTGGTTACCTGTATGGTTTTAAGAACAACATAGAACATAGAATTTAAGTTAGGAAATTTCACAGATTTAAAAGAATTCAGAGATATAGATTTTCCTACTCTAATAATCTTGAGATAATTTTTTGTATCATTTTCATGATTATTAAGAATTTCTTTTGGGCTTCTTCTGAAGAATTTAGTTGATGGACTTAAATTACTTGCACACTTTCATATAGAATCCTGTTTTGAAGTGATTATGATGTAATCCACTGGGTTGATGGCCAGATTAATCTTCAACTTGGTGGATAAAATTATTAACAGCAGCCTATTATTGTTTAATGATCAATTGATGGTAATGTAACCTTTCTATAGGCCTATCAAAGTAATGTCATATGCTGATGTGTACTGCATATCCAAATTCAGTGACCAAAATACCATCCAGCAGTATATATGAGGATTGTAAAAGCCTATATCAAATTTACTGGCAACTCATGCTAATATAATAAGATATTTTAAACTGCAATTTTTTTTCTAATATTAAGGGGAAGTTTCATTGCCAAATAGAATTTGGCAAAAATTCTTATGTCTAAATTTTATGGCCAATATCAATTTTCCCTAATTAATGCACAAGGTTTTTTTCTTTCTGCCTGCTTTAAGTGTTGCATCTCTCATCCCATTGCTTCACATCCTAAATTAATGTTCTTTCAATCACTCCATGTGACCTATGGAATCAAATTTATTATAAAGTATGCACTCTTCTTTAGCCTGGTTTGAAAACCAGGCTCCATTTGGCACCTTGATGGCACTCTACCATTCTAGCTTTATCTCCTGCTACCTACATTATTACTTTTAATTGAGTTGCTCTTAGGAAGTTTTTCAATCCCTACCCATTCCTTTAAGTCCCTGCTATAATTATTCTTTCTTCGAAACACCTCTCCTAGTCATCATATATGACTTCTTCCACTTGAAGTCTCATATACAGCTTTGTGTGCACCTATCTCTGAAACCTATTAATTACTTTGTTTTATGTGATTTTTTTATATATCACCTCCATCATTAAATACTAAGTTTCATGAAAGTTTTCTATGTTTGGCACAGTACTTTGTATATAGGAGATACATTAAAAATAAGCATTGAATTAAATCATCTTGAAGCATTTCAAGTAATTGTTATAAGAACTAAGGTAAATAAGCACAAATGCCCATCAAGTTCCACTTGAAGCAGAAATGATATATAACACAAGAAAAACTGTAAGCTTTCAACTTTATTCAAACCAACTTTTTTTTAGCCTATCATTTACCTCTGTAACAAAGCAGAGAAAAATTGTATCATAATGATTTTGTATTCAAGAGTGTCAGAAATGGAGCCAGAAGCTGTCTTCAGCAAAGTTATGGACCTACACTTCAAACTTATTAGGACCAAAGTGCTTTGCCAACTCCATTAAATTCCTTAAATCAGGTCCATAATTAAAGTCACAGACATGTCTATACATGCCTTCAGCATTTGCCCATTATTCCTTCAAATATATGAGTCAGTTGGTTGCATTGTACGTTTGTGCTATGGAGAATTACTATATTAGTGGTAGTCATATATTTATTGACTTTATGCCTAAATAGAAGAAATGAAAGCTATTATATTTATTAAATTGTAGTGGAGAAAACAAAGGTAGTTTGACCATAACTTTTAAAATGATTGTTTACTTCATCTTTTTAGTGTTTTTAGGGAAAAATTATAAAGAAAAAAACCCATTGTCTCTATTTGACACCTAAATAGCAATTTGATTTTTAATCTTTACAAATTACTTCTAAATTAAAATAAATTTATTAGTACTGAATGCCATAAGACATGTATACATAACTCTAGATTTTTAGTTTTATCATTAATCCTGGGAGATTTGACTGCCTTGTGTTATTTATATCAGGCATTTGAAGCATAAATAAATGGTATTTTTCAGACAATTGCTTACACAGTGAGTGTGAAGATAAGTGCTTAGGAAATATTGACTCAGATTTTATGATAAAAATTCAAAGAAGATACCAGAAATAATGGTATAGAAAATTCTCAAAGGATATTTATGCATAATTATAGCTCTTTTCAACCAATTAAATATCAGGTATCAATTTTTAAATGTCATCATAATTTTGAGAACAAAGCCTGGGATACTATAAATTTTGGCATAACAATTGTCAATTAATAAATTCCTTTTTAGAAAAAAAATCTAGAGGGCAAAGCCAAGTAAGATTCAGAGGTCCATTTCTGATACTTCCTTTAGAAATTTTACCCTTCTAATGGCAATTTTATAACATATTATTTAAAAATGACTTTAAAAGGCCAGTTTTCTACAATCCAAGCCAAGCAGAAAATAGAAAGTTTTCCAAATAATTCAGGAAAGGATTTTCTTTTTCACTTTGCCTTTTTTTTCCATATACCTATTCAGATAATTTTCTCAAATTTAAAAGTAATTTGGAATGAACCTGGGGGTTCTAATCATAATTGCCATCATTTCACTATGGACACTCATAGACAGCTTTTTAATTGAGTTGTTCACCCGGGTCCACTCTATTAGCAGCCCAGAAAGCCCAGGGTTCCCTGCAGTCATTTGAAAACATATTGTGTGGAGCACTAACTCTGAGCTTATAGGATTGTAGATTTAGAGTTCAAAGACACAATATAAGTTCTTTAGCTCAACATTCTCATTTTCTATATGAGGATACCAAGATTAACAATCTTAAGTGATTTAATGTCACCATGGTCAGAAAGGTGGTCAGTGTTATAAGTAGGATTCATATGCAGGTCGTTTGATTCAAATTTAGTTCTTTTGTCTCTGCATTATGCCCTAACCCTCATTTCTTAGAACAGACTAATTGAGCATAATTCAGAAAATTCCAAAGCTACTTATGAGGACAATTAAATCTTAGAAAATTTATCTGATATGGTAGTCCTAATCATATTGCTGTTTTATTTGTTTAGGAGATTCATGGATAATAATCAATTTGCTTTTTCATTCTTTATTATTTACATACAATCAAAGCAAACAAAGCATAAATGAAGAACAAAAAGGGATGTTAGCAGTCAAAATAAAATACCATCTACTAATTGAAGATCTTTTTTTTTCGACCATATAATTGATAAAGAGGGGTGAAAAGAAAAATAAAACTTAATAAAAGTAATGGCAATAGACCTGTTAATTTTCCCCCTAATAATAAAAATGCACATGTGTCTTTTGAACCCAAGCTTAATCTACATCAGTTATTTGAATTCACAGAACAAAATAATCAGTTCTGACAAATTTATATGTACATTTGCTATAAGAAAATAATCAGCTTTAATAAGCCTATTAATATATCCCCCAAAAGAAAACTTAAATTAAAAAAATAAAAATTTCTGATATCTCCAAATATAGCAGAATATTAAAAAAATATTATGAGATACCTTTCATGAGCTCAAATTGTCAATGGAAAAATATATTGAAGTAATCTGAATATCACATTTAATTTTTTTCTTATAATAATGATTATTATTTTTGACCTTTGATTTTAGGCCTTTAAGGGAAACAATTTGCATTTATATAACATATTCAATTTACAAGGATCAGGAACATTTTACAAATTGATTTCCTAACTACAGGCCATGTTCTGCAATTAATTATTCACACTTCTACTCCACCTGAGTATCCTATGGCGGGGTGGGGGTGGGGGGGAATTTCACCTAGGACTTGAAAGTGGTCACACCTGGTGTGATATGTTAAAGCTATTCAACAGTGCTAAATAACCCTATGCAATAGGATAGATTGCTTCAGAAGGCTTAACAGTAGGAAATACTTCAAAGGTCTCTTGCAGGGATCTAAGAGGGGGACGTAAAAGCAAAAATTTGTTTAAATCCTATCAGTAGTACACTGAGCAAGTGGGAAATAATTCATTCTTCTACTCTTTCTAAGAAAGCAGATGTTAGAAGCATGAGAGATAACACTTTAACACTTTAGGGTAATGACAGAATCTGGACTTGCATGAGGAATTCCATTCCTTTAATTTTAAGAAATCACTGCTAGTTCAGGGGTACTGGAAACCAGAGTCCACTCTCCTGTCTTCTGAGGAGTCCCTCTGTGCTGGATTCATAGCTCCTTTCAGAATGAAGTTTTTTCTACACTTTTAAACTATGCCATTGTATAAGCATTCCTGAATTATAACTTTGTATTGTTCAGTAAGACTGATGTTTTAGTGTAGAATGGAAGGGATCCTGAGTTCTCAAGGTTAAACTAATAAAACAGGAGATTTGTGTGGGACTAGGCTTAAAATACATTTATACCTTCCATGGCACTTGAATACCATTGTTATCATTTTATGGATGAGAAAAATGATGCCCAGAAAAGTAAGATAATTTGAACAAGGTCATTAAGGTAATGAGTGAAAGCTGAATTTGAACTCAGGTCCTTCTACTCCAGAGACTTAGTTCTGGAGTCAGAAGTCTTGATAACTGTATAGTACAGTAAATAGAGCAATGGACCTCAAAGTCAGAAAAATTTGAGTTCAAATCTACTCTCAAACAGTTACTAGATCTGTGACCTTGAGCAAGGTACTTAAATTTTGGTTTGTTTCAGTTTACTTATCTGTAAATTGGGGATAAAATCACAGAATTGTTATAAGGATCAAATATATATAATATTTATATATCACTTAGCACTGTATCTGGAACATAGTATGTACCATATAAATGTTTATTCTCTCCCCTTTCCTTTCTTCAATTTCACACTGCCATTCTAGCTGTACAAGAGTGAGACTCTCTGCACTGAAAAGAGTGCAACCTAAAACCAACTCCTTTAAGCACTGAAGAGACATAAAGAAATATGACATTTACATAGCATTGTATATTCATTCTTTTTTGCGGCTAACCCAAAAGTTATGAATTAATAGTCATATTTTCCAAATGAGGAAGATGAGGCTCACTGAAACTAAATGCCTCATTAGATAATTATGCTGCTAATAATTACAGAAAGTCCAAGAAAACTCAGAAAGATCCCAGAAACATACTCATGATATCCAAATGCCTTTCCAAAAGAACATTTTATACATCAATTGGTAGCACTTTTCTATGACTGTTGATTCAATACCAACTATCAGTTTTAGTTTTTTCAACTTAAATGATTTGTAATAGATATTGCTCACCTTGTTCATGACAGGAATTATGTTCATTATGTTCAAATTTGTATAATTATGTTCCCTCTTAGAAAGAATATCCTATTTGTTATTACTTTAAATTATTTCATAAAGGAAATTAACACATTTAACCATGTATTTTTGATTGGCTAGTATCCATGAAAAAATCATACCTAACAGATAGAAATGTTTCTTTTTCTCACTTTATTATTTTTTGTTGGTTTAAAATTTTTCTTCTTTCACAACTGTGACAAAATATATATATATATATATTTATTGTGATAGCACATTATAACATATTAATTTGTCACCATTTTCAGAAAAGTTGAAGGGAGGAAAGGAGGGAAAACATTTGTAAAAATGGATGTTAAAAATTGTCCTGATATGTAATTTTAGGAAAAAATATACTATTAAAGCATTTTATATATAAAAATAACATTTAAAATATACTACTGTGTATTATGTGTTTTTATTATAATTAATTCATATTATACTTGAAGATTTTACGTAGGACTAGGAATCTATATTACATTCAAAATGAAGTAGAAAAAAATATATATATGTATATATATATATATATATATATATATATATATTTCTGACTTTTTTTCATTCTTTTTACTTTTATGAGCCTGTTACAGAACCCAATAATCTTTAACTTATTAACAGCCATAGCTATTCCATGTAACTGCATGAAAATTATTATAAAGATATTGTTAAATTATACAGGATAAAGCAGAACATTTTACAAAAGAGATAATCCAATTTCTCCAAGACACATGGGCACTTTTCACCTGCATCAAGGAGTGCAAGCTGTTACATATTTTAAAATGCAGGCAATTAAATTTTGGTTTAATTGTTATTTCAGATTCCAATAAAATTGTCTAAAAACCTTTTTTATAAGCCAATAATTAAAAATTTCTTTGTCCCCATCATGTCAACTTCAAATGGCATAATCCAATTACAAATGGTCCAATTTCTGCACATAATCTCAAATATCTGCTGCATAGATGTGTTTATTTAAAATAATTACATTAATCATTTTTGTATTTTTATTTTTGCATTATTATTACTTATTTATTTTAATGTTACTATAGGATTATCTATGATACCATTAAAGCATTATCCAAAGAGGTGCTTGAATGTGTGATTCCTAACCTCATATAATTTATTATGCAAGACCATGTGCATGTAAATAAAGAAATACAGAAATAGGAAAATAGAATTGAATAAATGTGAACTTAAATGATTTGGCTAGGAAATGATTTGCAGTTGGCAATTGTCTAAGGGGGAATTTGAATCTAGGTCTTTCTAATTCCATATCCTTTCATCTACATAATTTGTGTTAAACTTGAATATATACAGATTATTGTTGGCCAGATATGATTCAGGAAACCATAAATTTGTATTATGTATGTTGTAGAACATCTTTGTTTTCTTAAACATATTTCAATTACATATTTATCTGTTTCAGGAGTTTTTCTAAAAAAAAATGTCCCAGACAAACAAAGTGTTTTCTGGCAAAACATCTAAGTGTTAAATTTCTCTTTTTCTGCAAGATTCTTTTTTCAGCTACCCTCCCCCAACTTTTTTCCAAATAGCTATACTGCTTACACAAATGCTATTAGTTTAAAAAATATTTAAGTAAATATTTCAAATAAATCTGGTTAAACAGATTTTCCTGTGCCTGGAAGAAAAGGCAGAGAGAGAAAGGAGCTACAGAATTATTGCCTTAATGTAGTGCAAGAGGAATTTCATCAATAAAGCTTCAATCCTAATAAGGTTTGTGCAAGCTGGCCCAAGTAGCCTCAAGCTGGGTGTCACCTTAGTCTGTTTTTTTGCTAACAAATATCCTATATTTGTTATTCAGGCTATCCCCTCAGAATTTGAATTCCTCTTCAAAATTCTGTTTGCTACACTAACTGAACTCTGTTCTAAATCATAATTCTTGTGCTATTTCCTCTGTATGTTAATTAAAATGACTCCAAAATTCTCAATGCTTGATGATCAAATTTTTAAGAGCAAATGTAGCTATGCAAAGTTTTTGGTAACAGACACAGTTTGTTACTATCCCAGTTCACAACATTTTTCAATTTGCTATGATCTGACAAAGTTTTTGAATTGCTAGCATAGCCTTTGAGAACCCAGAATCACCTTCCTATTAATACTCCAAGTCTAAAAGTAAAGCCATAAAAGAGGACATATATTCCAATATATCAAGTGGCCATGTACAAAATTAGGACAGATCTTAAAAATATTTCTATAATTTACTGCTCTATGGATAGAATCCAGCTTTGAGGATTAATGGTAGCTTCACCAGTAGCACTCCTTCTTATTAATCAATGTCTTAATTTGGGTAACCTACTTTCAAATTGGCAATCATACATCATAACTGTTACAAAGTTCTGTACAGAATATGAAATGTGGATTTTAGGTTCACTTAAAACTTAACCAAGTATTATTGTACTCACAGTATTAAATAATTATACATATATACACATGTGCAAATAAAGTTAATATGCTAGAACACTAAACAGGAAAACTAAGGACTTGAAAATGATAAACTTTTTTGCATGATTCTAGTGTATCAAGGCATAAAACATCCATTTCCTTAGTCTATTTAATTTTTAAAGTGAGAAGAATCCATTTAAGACAAGCCTAAGCAACATACACAAAATTGAACACTAAGATACATTATCTCTTTGAAAATATTAGGATCACAAATAACAATCATATAGTGATGTTTAATACCCAAAAACAAGAATTATATTTGCATGCATTGATTTTAGACATTGATAGTGAAATAGTGAGAAAGTAACCTAAAAATAAAAGAAGTAAAATAATTTTCAGTTATATAAAACTTCTGGGGTATCTGTTCTCACACATAGGTCCCCCAGAAATGCTATTCCAAATTCAAAGTTTTATATGGATCTACATACTATTAGAACCATAACTCAAAACTCTCCACTCTGCTTAGTTCCTGTAATGGCAAAAAATAATAATAATGATAATGATAACAACGGTTAACAATAAACATTTAATTTCCATTTTAATTTTTAAAAGTGATTTACAAATATTATCTCATTTTATGCTAACAATGATCCTAGGAAGTTGTTGTTATTTTTATATATATTTTACAAAGACAATATGGATCTGAGAAACATCAGGTGACTTTCTTATAGACACACAGCTGATACGTGTCTGAGGCAGGATTTGAACTGAGGTCTTCATGATTCAAGCTCATCCTTCCAGCCATCTAGCTACCTCCAGAAGACACAGTTAAGAGATGATCAGAAATCTTGGTTCATTCTCTCTCCAAATATAAGGAAATTATAAATGGAGGAACAGATGGCACAGGGATTAGAATGAAGTTACTAATAGTTCCAAGTTCATAGAGCCTTTACAGATATTAATGGCAGCCTATTCAAGACAATTAATCAAATAAGATAACAAATTAAAAGATTCTTCTTTAATGCCTGAATAAGTTACATTATATGAAAGTAATGGAATATTACTGCTCTATAAAAATGCTGAACAGGCTGATTTTAGAAAGACCTGGAAAAATTTACACAAACTGATGTTGAGTGAGGCAAGCAAAACCAGGAAAACATTGTACACAGAAACAAGAGAATTGTGCAATGATTTTCTCAGCAGTGATCCAAGACAATCTCAATAAACTTTACATGGAAAAGCATCATCTACTTTCAAAGAGAGAACTATGGAGATTGAATATAAATCAACACATTATTTTTACTTTATTTTCTTCTTATATTTTTCCCTTTTCTAATTTTTCTTTTTAGAAATGTTACATATGGAAATTTGCAACAAAAAAAAGAATTGCATGTCTAAGCAAAAAATATTTGTTTTCACATGTAACTGGAAGAAAATAATAATAATAAATATAATATATATACATATAAAACTCTTGTGATCATTGACCACGTCAAAGATACATCTTTAAAGTGTATCTATGACCTAGACAACTTAGACCTTTAATTCTGTGTAATTACCGATCATATTGTGATCTATGACATCATGCTCTCATGATCACTTGCTAGCCATCTCAGCTTCTGTCTACTAGAGTTTAGTGATGAAAAAGCTTGTCAATGAAGAGTTTATAATCCTTACTCATTTTAAAGATTATGAACCACCACACCCAGCTATAGTATTTCCCCAGTAATGGGGAGGTGAATTATTACTAGGGACCCCATAGTTTATCAGTTCACTGAAGTCCAATGAAGTGCTTTAGACGTACACATGTGTGTTCACATGGTCCATTTTTAGTTTTATTGCAAAATTATGTCATCTTCATAGTCTTAAACTTAAAAAAACACCCTGAGTCAATAACATCTTTTCCTTTCCTTGCTCCTTTTATCTCAAATCTTTTCTACCTTTTCTTTGTTCTCTCTATGACTACCCTTTATTTACCCCTTCATTCTCATTCAGGCGATTACTTTGTTATATTATCACTTCCTCTCTTCACAACTGTAGCCTTATACCGAATCGATTCAACTATATAATGTTTTTCTAACTTTGAAATTTATGCTTTTAGCTTTATAATTTCATATATACTACATTCTGTCTTCTAATAATGCTTCCACGTTACTTTAAGGGTTCACCAAAATTGATCTTTGATATTTGCTCTTATGTTAAATGTTCTATTAAATTCAGAATTAGTTAATAGTAAGTCCTGAAAAGCTGCAAGTTTGTTGAATTTTTTATACGATATTATAATTTTGCTATATATAATTTTGGGTTCAGTCCTAGTTCTTTTGATTATCAATAGAAATGATTCTAGAAACTGCGTTCTTTTATTGTGTGTCCTGATAAGTCCTGTACAATTCCAATTGTTGTGTCAGCATAAATGAGTTTTTTTCTTGTTTCTTCCAAAATTTTCTCTTTGATCTAGGTGTTTCAAAATTTGACAATAATACAGCAATGTATTTTTTAATTAAAGCTTTTTATTTGTATAACATATGTATGGGTAGTTCCCCAGCATTGATCTTTACAAAGCTTTCCATTACAAATTTTACCCCCAGTCCCCTCCCCTTCCCTAGATGGCAGGAAGTCCACTACATGTTAATAATGTTGAAATGCTTGAGAAGTTATGCAAGAAAAATCCTATCTACAAGAAAAAAAAAGAATCAGAGAAAGGCAACACAATGCAAGCAAATGTGAATAGAGATCATGAAAATGTTACGTTGTGGTCCATATTTCATATCCCTCTTTCTGGGTGTATATG
>JAJPUD010012018.1:9703-23677 GCA_023553655.1 Myrmecobius fasciatus
AGTCTCAAAAATGCTAAGGGAGAACTTTCCTCCAATGAAGAGGAAATTAGAGTAATAGTTAGAAGTTTCTTTGCCCAACTTTATGCCAACAAATTTGATAATGTAAATGAAATGGAGGAATATCTACAAAAATATAGATTGCCTAGGTTAACAGAAGATGAAATAAATTATTTAAATAGCCCCGTTATGGAAAAAGAAATAGAACAAGCTATTAATCAACTCCCTGAGAAAAAATCTCCAGGGCCAGATGGATTTACATGTGAATTCTACCAAACATTCAAAGAACAATTAATCCCAATACTATATAAACTATTTGAAAAAATAGGGACAGAAGGTATACTACCAAATTCCTTCTATGACACAGATATGGTGCTGATAGCTAAACCAGGTAGGGAGAAAACTGAGAAAGAAAACTATAGACCCATTTCCCAAATGAAAATTGATGCAAAAATTTTAAATAAGATTCTAGTAACGAGATTACAGAAAGTTATCCCCAGGATAATTCACCATGACCAAGTAGGATTTATACCAGGAATGCAGGGCTGGTTCAATATTAGGAAAACTATTAGCATAATCAATTATATTAATAACCAAATTAACAAAAACCATATGATTATCTCAATAAATGCAGAAAAAGCCTGTGATAAAATCCAACACCCATTCCTATTAAAAAAACTGGAGAGTATACGAATAAATGGGCTTTTCCTTAAAATGATTAGTAGTATCTACTTAAAACCTTCAGCAAGCATCATATGTAATGGAGTCAAACTAGAACCATTCCCAATAAGATCAGGTGTGAAACAAGGCTGCCCACTGTCACCATTATTATTTAATATTGTCTTAGAAATGTTAGCTTTGGCAGTAAGAGAAGAAAAAGAGATTAAAGGAATTAGAGTAAGTAATGAGGAAACCAAATTATTACTCTTTGCAGATGACATGATGATATACTTAGAGAACCCTAAAAACTCAACTAAAAAACTACTAGAAACAATTCGCAACTTTAGCAAAGTTGCAGGATACAAAATAAATCCACATAAATCATCAGAATTTCTATATATTACCAATAAAGTTCAGCAGCAAGAGATAGAAAAAGAAATCCCATTCAAAATACCTGTTGATAGTATAAAATATTTGGGAATTTATCTGCCAAGGAAAAGTCAGGAACTATATGAACTAAACTACAAAACACTTTCCACACAAATAAAATCAGACCTAGTCAATTGGAAAAACATAAAATGCTCATGGGTAGGTCGAGCGAATATAATAAAAATGACAATACTTCCCAAACTAATTTACTTATTTAGTGCCACACCAATCAAACTCCCAAGAAATTATCTTACAGATCTAGAAAAAATAGTAGTAAAATTCATTTGGAAGAACAAAAGGTCAAGAGTTTCAAGAGAATTAATGAAAAAAAAAGGCTGATGATGGTGGACTTGCTGTACCAGATCTAAAACTATATTACAAAGCAGCAGTCATCAAAACCATTTGGTCTTGGCTAAGAAATAGAGTAGTAGATCAGTGGAATAGGATAGAATCACAAGACAAACTAGGCAATAACTATAGCAATTTAGTCTTTGTTAAACCCAAAGACCCCAGCTTCTGGGATAAGTACTCACTATTTGACAAAAACTGCTGGGATAATTGGAAACTAGTGTGGAAGAAATTAGGGCTTGACCCACATCTAACACCACATACAAAGATAAGATCTAAATGGGTTCATGATCTGGATATAAAGAAGTGATACTATAAGTAAATTAGAGGAATGTAATATAATTTACCTCTCAGACCTATGGAGATGGAATAAATTTATGTCCAAATAAAAAGTGGAACTCTCAATTGAAAAACAGATAGATAACTTTGACTATATTAAGTTAAAAAGTTTTTCTGCAAACAAAACCAATGCAGTCAAGATTAGGAGGGAAGCAATAAATTGGGAAATCATCTTTACATTTAAGGTTTCTGATAAAGGTCTCATCTCTAAAATAGAGGATTATCTCATATTTATAAGAATTCAAGCCATTCTCCAATAGATAAATGGTGAAAGGATGTGAAAAGACAATTTTCATAGGATGAAATTAAAACTATTTGTAGTCATATGAAAAGGTGCTCCTGATCACTATTGATCAGAGAAATGCAAATAAAGACAACTTTGAGGTACCCCTACACACCTGTCAGATTGGGTAAAATGACAGGAAAAGTTAATGATGAATGTTGGAGGGGATGTGGGAAGGCTGGGACATTGATGCATTGTTGGTGGAGCTGTGAACGGATTCAGGCATTCTGGAGAGCAATTTGGAGCTATGCTCAAAAAGTTATCCAACTGTGCATACCCTTTGACCCAGCAGCATTTTTATTGGGCTTATATCCCAAAGAAATCATAAAGGAAGGAAAAGGCACCACATGAGCAAGAATGTTTGTGGCAGCCCTTTTTGTAGTGGCTAGAAACTGGAAACTTAATCTATGCCCATCAATTGGAGAATGGCTGAATAAATTATGGTATATGAATATTATGGAATATTATTGTTCTGTGAGAAATAACCAGCAGGACGATTTCAGAGAGGCCTGGAGACACTTGCATGAACTTATGCTGAGTGAAATGAGTAGAACCAGATCATTATTCACGGCAACAACAATACTATATGACGATCAATTCTGATGGACATGGCTCTCTTCAACAATGAAATGTTTCTAACTACTTCCAATTGTTCACTGAAGAAAGCTATGTACACCTAGAGAGAGATATGAAATGTATACCACAACATAACATTCTCATACTCTTGATTGATGTTTGCTTACATTGTGTTTCATTTATCTGATATGTCTTTTGTGTTGATATGATTTTTCTTGCACAACAATAAATTTGGAACTATGTATACATATATTCGATTTGTCAATTATTTTAACATAATTATCATGTAGTAGATATCCTGCCATCTAGGGAAGGGGTGGTGAGTTGGGGGTAAAAATTTGTTACAGAAAGCTATGTAAGTGTTAATGTTGAAGAATTACCCATACATAAGTTTTGCAAATAAAATAAAATTTTAAAAAATTAAAAAAAATTCCTCCCTTCTCTTAAGGTTTGATAGGTAAACTATCTTTTGCTCTCCTTATTTACACAGATAATCGGTTCTCACTCTGATAGGAGATAGCATTTTTAATTGTGGTTTCTTTGGAACCATCTTGTATCATGATCCTGATCAGAATTGCAAAATAAATCACAAATGATCATGATAATGATAATATTATTGAATTACTGGTTATAAAGTTTTCATGGTTCTATTCCATTAATTTTCCTAGTTCACATAAGTCTTTCCAGGTTTTTCTAAAATCAATCAAGTCATTATTTCTTAAGGTGTAGTAGTATTCCATCACAATCATATACTGCAACTTATTTAACCATTGCTCAATTAAAGAGCAAAATCTAAATTTTCAGTTCTTTGTAAATCAAAAAAAATAGTTGCTATTAATATTTTGCAAAGTATATATTTTCCTTTTCCTCAAATCATCTTTGGAAATAGACCTAGTATTGTTGGGTCAAGGGGTATAGGCAGTTTCATAACTCTTTGGGCATGATTCCAGATTACTCTCCACAATTGTTGGACCATTTCATAATTCCATCAAGAATGAATTAGTATCCCAATCTTTCTACATCTCCTCCAGTATTTGTCATTTTCCCTTTCAATCATGTTTGACAATCTGGCAGGTGTAAAATTATATCTCAAGGTTGTTTTAATTTGCATTTCTTTAATCAATAATGATTTAGAGCATTTTTTGATGAGACTACAAATTATTTTTATTTCTTCATTAGAAAAACTACCTGCTCATATTCTTTGACCATTTATCAATTGAAGAATGACTCATATTCAAATAGATTTGACAATAGAATTTATATGTTTCAGTATGAAACTTTTTCTGAGAAATATTTATTTTATGACAAATTCTGGGAATTCTGTGAAATAAGAATTTGTCAGAATATAAATATATGACTTAAATTTCACTATCTAAAAATTGCCTCTTCATATTCTTTGATGGTTTTTCAATTCAGGAATGACGTGTTCTTATAATACAACATAATATAAACAATTTACACAGTTCTTCATATATTTTAGAAATTAGGTCTTTATCAGAAACACTGGTTGTAAAATATTTTCCCAGCTTTGTACTTCCCTTTTATCTTGTTTCTTTTGGTTTTGTTTTTCAATTTTTTTAACTTAATGTAATCAAAATTGTCCAGTTTGCCTTTCATACTGTACTCTAATTCTTCTTTTGTCACAAATGCTTCTCTTTTCCAAAGATCTGATAGGTAAATTGTCCTTTTCTCTCAAATTTGTTTATAGCATCATTCTTTATGCTTAAATCATGTTCCCATTTTGACCTTATTTTGGTATGGATTGTGAGATGTAGCTCTATATAGAATTTCTGATATATTATTTTCAAGTTTTTGCAGCAATTTTTGTGACATAGTGAATTCTTATCCCAAAAGCTGGAGTTTGAGAGCCTAAGCCTTCTGGTTACCATTCAAAGTAAAACATTTTTACCATATATTTTAGTTTCAAATATTATCAAATTATTGGCACCACTTTTTCAATATTGACCACATAAGAATCAATTAAAAAGAGGTGATACTTTCAAGCTTGAGAGAAAACAAGTGAAAAGGCATAGAATTGGTAGATGGAGTTGCATTGAAAAAAATAATAATATGTTATATTCAAATTGATAGTAAAGATATCCTATTGTGTCATCCCACTTCTCCCTTAAAATTGCTCCAAAAATGGATATCAAAAAGTATTTTTAAAGGACATACACGAACAAGTAGTTGGATATTTGAATGTAAAGTCAGAGGTGTTATAAATCTAAATCATTTTTCTACATGAATCCAGTTTGAATATGCTATTAATTAGTTTTTTTGGATATATTTCAAGTATTATTATAATGGATAACATTGTGCTCATTCTAATTAATTCATAAATCCATTATAACCTTATTGACTCCTATGCCACTTTAAAGTCATAGATCCAGTCATCCACTAAATTAAGCCTCTATTTGGCATAGTGTATAGATTCCCAATTCTAGAATCATTAACCCTCATTTTTGTGAGTTCAAATATAGCCTCAGATACTTATTAACTTAATAGCTGTGTTACTTTGGGCAAGTCATTATTTTCCTCAGTTCCTCACTTGTATAATGAGCTGGAGAAGAAAATTGCAAACTAATCCAATACCTCTGTCAAGAAAATTCCAAATGAGGTCACAAAGAGATAAATATGGCAAAAATAATCAAGTGAAATTTGTGCAAAGGGAAACAAAACAATGTATATAAGAAGAATTTATTACCCAGATGATGTAGTTTCTTAAACAATGATTTTTGTCTTAAATTTATTGTACAAAATATATCATTAAGGCAGGTGTTACCAGGGAAAGTGAAGAGCCACCACCATACTATCAAAATCTGGGCTCTCAACACATTTCCTTTGGACTTTTATAATAATGTTTTAAGGCACCAAAGGGACTATAATCTCTTACTTCTTTAATCCTTCCTGCACAATGCTGTGCTAATAATCTCAAGGAAACATATCTGATAATATCACCGAAATGCTCAAAGTCCTTCAGTTTCTCTTTATTGCATCTCAAATCACGTGAAAAACGCTTAACACATTATTTTAAACCCTTTAATATTTGGCTGCAATCTCTTAATTTCACAATACTCTTCTTCATTCTTTTGGATTTCAACAAACCAGTTCTACTGGGTTGCTCTCAAACATGTGACTCCATTTCCCAGTTGTATATTTAAAATATTTCTGTACATAAGATTCATTTCTTCCCAAATTCATCTAGCAGAATCTTTTTTCTCCCGTTTTTTAACAAGCCATTTAGGATAATAGTAATAGTGGTAATAATAGAAATAATAGTTTTAAATTCCTATACATATGTTGCAGTGGATCATTAAAGAAATCTTATGAGGAAAGTAAAGAGATATTTTTCATAGACCAAGGCACAAATGCTCAGAGTCAAATCTGTCCTGCAAGTACTTGGTTTTGTAGGCAGCAATGTTTTTCAATATAATAATTTTAGGTTAAAAATGTAAAAAAAAAAAAAGCTCAAAGGCTATTCCTGTATTCCTTGGGACTCCCTATGTACCATGACTAATTGATCCTTGATACAGATGATACAATTGAGACCAATATAATGTAAGCAACTTTCATTTGCTTACATAAATAGGAACTTCCAAAAGCTTAATTTAAATTATCTTCCAAACTTTTAGTAACATTGTTTAATTTACTAAATTGTCTTCAATCTATATGTTCATGTGAGTTATCTAACTTCCAATAGAGCACAAGCTCCTTGTAGACAGGGAAAAAATGTTTTTTTTTTTCCATTATAATTAAATTATTTGACAGTGCCCTAAAAAAAGATAGAACCTAACATATTTCAGGAATTAAATTGAAGCAAATTCTTGGATGCTGCATTCAAATTTTTTGAATTTTGAAAAACAAAAATCTTTTTAATGCAGTTTTTCTGAATGTGATAAAGATTTACTCTATGCTAGTCCAGAGAAGTACTTTTAAGGACTTCACTTTGAATTTATAGTTATGCATCAATCTCATTGGAAATTATCATTCAGTTACAAATATAATAAACTAGTCTTTCAGCAGATGAAGTATTGCCTCCCTCTTGTCATGGATTGACCATGGTCAATTCATACTTGGACATTGTTTCAGTCCAGATTGGCTAGAATGAATATAAATAGCAATTGTGGTTGTTTTGCCCAGAAACCCTGAGGGTCTTCCCATCTCAGATTGATTTTTTTTTTGGCTTAGGTTAAAGGGATCATTTTGTACTTCACTTCTTATCTAGTCCTAAACCTTGATTGGGTGTTCTCGGTCTAACTGTGACCTATTAAATACCTTAATTTACACAGCTCAAAGTTTCCCTTTGCATCTAAGATCATCTCTAATAATTCTGATCTGTATCTTGTCACTGGATCCAGATGGCTCTAGAGGATAAAGTGAGGCTAGTGACTTTGCACAGCTCTCTCTTACTTAAATCCAATATAATATATTACATATAACTGAGAGGTAGCTTAAATAGTCTGGAAGGCAGAGCGAGACATATTACCACAATCTCTGGTTAGCTTTAAGAACCTAGGTCAGTCAATAACCTTTGGAAACTTTGATTCCTGTTAAGGACCATGCCTAAGTGGGGGCATGTCAATTCTCCAAAAGCCCCCATAGCTGTGAACCATAACACCCCTGAACTAACTGCAAATCAGTTTTTACTGAAACAAATGTTGTTTGTGGATTGGGAATGAAATAAATTGGAGGCAAGAGAGAAGAGGAGAGAGGTCAGAGAATGCAACTGCCTCTCATTCTTCTTGTATCATTATCATCCACTCACATGAAGGGATCTATTCTGCTGGTCTGAATTAGATGCCCATCAGTCACTAGCAGGTGGCGCCCATAACACCCAGCAGCAACCTGAAGGTTGCTCCCATAATAGATTCCCTTATCTATAAAATGTGAATAATAATAACAATATTTTATAGGATTTTTATAAACATAAAATGGCATGTGTAAGATACTTTAAAATCTCAAGTCACTGGGCAAATGTCATCTGTTATTTGTCAAGTACTTTAAATACCTTGCATAAATCTAGATATGAGAATCTATGTGGGATATTGGAGAGAGCATGAGTATATTCAGGTTGCCTAACATGGAGCACAAAGTCTCTATGCCCATGTAGGTGTTGTAGACTCTTTTTATTGATTGCTTAGACTTTTAAAACTGATGAGATCAAGTTGGCAACTCTCTTTCTTCAATGTTTTTGGTTGTGTTCCTACTTGCTACATCCAATACAGATACAATCAAATGAAGTTCTCTTGCTCTTCCTACTTCAGTCTTCCATTCACTTGGGGCAAGGTATCCAGCTGTACTATTAATAAGAAGAGTCTCAAACCAATGGATTTTAAGACAGAGGGTTATATCTGCCTACTTGTCTGTTTATCTATCTATCTTTCTATCTATGTATATGCATACACATATGGAGACATACACAGATATATACACATATGTATATACACATGTATGTATACATATACATATATATTTATTACATAAAGGTAAATTTATCATCTACCCCATATATGTATCTATCACATCTAAATAGATGATATAAATGCATATATATGTATGTGTGTGTATGTATCATGTATATACATATCTTTATATCTATATTTTTATATCTATATAGAAAAGTAGGTAGGTAGACAGGTAGATGCATACATAGACATAGATGAGACACATACACACACACACACACACACACACAGAGAGAGAGAGAGAGAGAGAGAGAGAGAGAGAGAGAGAGAGAGAGAAGCATTCATTCCAGGTAGGAAGACTGATTTGTTCCTAGGTCTCCAAGATTTGAATTCCCTTCTTGACTCTGTTATACATTATCAGAGAATCTGTGAAGTGGGAAAATATGGGGAAAACTCACTCATGAATAATAATTCTCTTTATAATACAAATTATTATCAGTCATCCAACCTTCATTTTATGACTTCCAGTGAAGGTAGCACACTATTTCTTGAAATTATTATACTTTGGGATGGCTCTGTCAGAATTTTTGTTTCTCTTGATCTGATGCATAAATTTGCAATTACACAAATTTTATCCCCTCATGAAAGCTGTATTTGGAGAGCACCATATTCCTCTGTGTTTTTGTTTGTTTGGTTTGGTTTTGGTTTTGCTTTGTTTCCATTTGTTTGTTTATATGTAGTCTCTTATTAACTACCATTTCTTCTGTCCACTTACATGCATATTTAAAATCTGATTTAAACATTGAGGTCCATGAATATTTCTATTAGATTCTTTAGGCTGCTGTTACTTGTGGCCCTTATCACAGCTATTTTTGGTTCTGTCATCAGGCTCTCATTTTCAAGAACAAATCACTCTACCCTCTTAAAGTTTTGGCTACAAGTTTCTGCATGTAGGAACATGTAAAATCATCTTTGAATTCTTAAAAAAAGCTCTTCTAAAAATCAACTGGGTCATATTATTATTAACTCATTCCTCCTTAGGTATTATAAATTAAAATATAATTACCATTTTCTGCCAAGATTTCAATTGTTCTCCTTTTTCTGTGATAATACTGCCTTATTGGTCCATATCACATTCAGAATAATAACTTTCTGAATTGCTTCCTTATGTGTAGTAAGATAAAAAGTGCAACGTGTCTGGAATCAGAATACTTAGGCTCAAATACTGATTTTCCTCCTTCAACTTAATAATTTTAAAGGATCTTGGGATGTCATACTCTCATTCCTGTCACAAATATGTTGCTGAATTTGTGGACTTCAAAACCATTCTTTCTCTATTTCTGACCCTTGATGGAATTTTCTACTGAGTCTTGAGCTTCCTTACCCCAAAATAGTGTACTGCTCCTCTACTCTGTTCACCCAGAAATATATCTTCAGAAGGCCTACCCTCTTCTTCCATTGATGAGTTCCAGATTTATTTTTTCTTTTGTGGTAAATCTAAGGTCATCCTGCTTCATTCACTTCCTGGCCCTGTTCTTGACATTTTAGACTTCAAAATCATGTATCCATACCAGATGCCTTGTTTCTTTTTCCACATTCTTTCAGTTACTTTTTAATATTTCTTATTTTAGTTAAGCTTCTCATGACCTGAGCATCTATTTTTCCCTGTATTTATATCTCTATCTTTTAACATGTTGACTAAAACACTATACATATTAAAATGTCTGTTTCCTTCTTTTCTTCCTCCTTAGTCACTTTCTTATGTTGGAGGTGATGGAAACTTCATAGGCCTTGGGTTCTTCATCTATACAATAAGGAACTGGGCTAGATTAACTCTAAAATTTATTTTACTTTTAAATCTACGATACTGGGTATTTTGGAGAAATAAAATATCAAATACAAAAATAAGTCTATAAGAACTCATTTTAGAAGAATAATGAATCAAATATGTAGAGAATTGCTATACTCTCCATGATGACTTAATTTTGTTTTCATGATAGTGTTGAGATGGATTTCTTCAATGGACCATCTATACCCTATTTTGTTCCTCTTGTTTGCTTATGCTCTCAAGGGAAAATTGCTTTTATTTTTGCCTCCACTGAATTTCCAAATGATTTCCATGACTCATGGCTTAATAAGAGGGATTTAAATCTATCTGGTGGATTGTCAGTATCTTTTATAACCTAGTGATGTTTCTGGAGATACACATACAGAGATATATATGTATATACACATGTTACATGAAATGTAATTATAATATATTATAGAACACATACATAGATATGTGTATAAATGCAGAGATACACACATACACCCATATATGTATATATGATGTGCATTTGTCCATGTAAGTATATGTCTCTCTGTAATATATCATTTTATTTTATGTATATTTCATGTATTTACTATAGATTGCAACTTACAGATATTTTGTGATGTGTGAGTTTATATGTACAAATACATTGTTACAAAGAAAACAATTGGAATATGTTGAAATATATTTATAAAAAGAAGAAACTGTATAAAACAAGAAAGAGTAAGGATAATATATGAGGATAAGTTAGAAACATACCCAGTAATATTGGAGGTGAAGCAATGTTGCCCCTTATCACAACTATTATCAGTACTGTACCATAAATGTTATCTTTAGCAATAAGAAAAGAAAAAGAAATAGAAGAAATTACAATAGACAAAGAGGAAATAAAATTATTATTTTTTGCAGATGATGTGACGGTATAGTTAGAGATCCTAGAAGATCAAAGAAAAAAACAACTACTAGAAACAAGAATTTTAGTAAAGTTGCAGCATAGAAAATAAATACAAATAAATCATCAGAATTTTTATATATTACTACCAAAGACTAGTAGCAAGAGAGAAGCCTTTTAAAAATAACTGTAGAAAATACAAAATATTTTGGAGTTTATCTTTCAGGATAAACCCAGCAACTTCATGAACACAATTACAAAACACTTTTTACCCCAACAGAATCAGAAGTAAACAATTGGAAAAAATATATATATCAATTGTTATTGCAAATGAGTGAAATAGGGAACCATACATAAATACATGTACATATGTATGTAACATATACACGTGTGTGTGTGTGTATGCCATGAAGGGTATAACAGCCTCCAAAATCTATAAAGAAAGAAGGAAAAAGGGAATAAGATAAGATGGCTATATAGATTTATGGCACTGGGTAAAGATATGTGGATAATAGGAAAGAGATAAAGAGAGAGGGAAAAGATTGCATTGGATAAGGTGGGGTATAGGAGATCTTCAGATTACTTGTGGTGGGATTAGATATGTAAATTAATGGGAATGGGAAAAAGAGAGAAGAAAAGGGTATGGGGAAGATAAGAAAGGTATTTCAGTAATAGGAAGGCAAAATATAAAGTAGAATTAAAATAGAAGAATTATCAAAGATATGAAGTGAGATATAAAACAAACCCTACATTGAGTATCAGGAGTAGAATTTAATAGGGGAAAAGTAGGGTTAGTAATAATTGATACTAGATAAAATGGAATTTAAAGATTCAATAAAGAGAGGGAAATCACATTATATGTAAGCTTTACTAATATTGTTTTAGATGTATGTATATGTGTATGTATGTGTGGGTTTATGTGTATGTATATAAATATATTTGTATACATATGTATGTGTGTTAATGTGTATGTATACATATATGTAAATATAAACCCATACTTTTCTATATTTAGGAGTATAAATATACCCATGTGTAACTGTAGACTGCTTGAAAGAGGTGGAAGGTTTGAAAACAAGAAAAAAAAAAGAATAAAGTAAAAAGTACACAGCAGAGAACAAAAGAAAAGATGGACAGATATGAATATGATCTCTTCTATTTAATATATATATACACACACAAACATGCACATAAACAATTATATGTTTTCTTGTAATGGAAATATACATTTTTTTTTTTACTAATTTTGAATGCTTCTTGATGTTCTGTTGGGTACATGACATTTTTTCTTTTTATTTCATTTTCTTTCTTTTTCTTTCTTTTTTTCTAATTTTAAATTAGTTTTAAATAAACACATTAAAAACTAAAAATATAAACTTCTGAAGTCAAAGCAAAATTGAAATCTCTATTTGATAGACCTTTTTCTTCTCTGGCATCAAAATGACATTTTTATTTGTTATATGTTATATATCTTAGCTTCTCTGGACTTCAGTTTCATTATCTGTAGCTTAAGACTTTTGGACTGAATGACCCCTGAAGTTCCTTAAATCTTAAACAAATGACTTTATGTCAAAGTCAGTTGTCTGTGTGTGTGTGTGTGTGTGTTTTATGTGTGTAAATTTCTGTCATCTAGTAGGATATTTACAGACTGCTGTCGGTACTTTTCAGTCAAAAATACTTCTCAGAGTACTTAGATAATTGATGCCTTATTCAAACCTTCCCAAGCTGAAGTAACAATGGTTAATCGAATGAAATAATGACAACACGTTTTTGTTTCAATGGACATTAGTTTTCAAAATGCCCATCTATTGTTAAAAAAACTTCTTGCCACTTAAATATTCCTTCCTATGCATGTGTATGATTGAGTTAGCTTAGAGCATTAAAATATGCAAACAACCATTTAAAAAACCCAAGCATAGGAATATTGGTGCCAAAGAATTAAATTGAATTGATTGAAACTGACCTAATGCTTTGGCATAGTTTCTGCACAACTTTCCAGGGACCTAGAGAATGAAAAGGCCAACTCCAAAAGGAGTTGAGGTCCTCTAGGTCAACCTCCTCATTTTATGAAGAAGAAACTTCTATAAAAGGAAATGACTCAACTAAGTTCATGCCAACTCAGCTGAAAAAGAAACATAGATCTTCATTACTTTTACTAAAAAATGAGTACTCCATATTTGAATGGTTTCTTTGTTAAGGAAAAGAAAAAAAATATAATAAGTAACATCTTTTTTCCAAAAAAAAGTTATTTTTTGGTCAGCTTTTTCATTATTTTTCAATTTTTATTGTTATTTTTCTATTTAATTTTAACTTGTTTTGAACAAACAAAACTAATGCAGACAAGATTAGGAGGGAAGCAATAAATTGGGAAGTCATCTTTACATTTAAAAGTTCTGATAAAGGCCTCATTTCTAAAATATATAGAGAATTGTCTCATATTTATAAGAAATCAAGGATTTTCCAATTGATAAATGGTCAAAGGATATGAACAGACAATTTTCAGATGATGAAAAGTTGCTCCAAATCACTATTGATCAGAGAAATGCAAATTAAGACAACTCTGTGGTACCACTGCACACCTGTCAGATTGGCTAAAATGAAGGAAATGATAATGACGAATGTTGGCGGGAATGTGGAAAAGAAAAAAAAAAGCTGAATTCAACTTAAAAACAGGATTGGCTAAATGGAAAAGGAGATATAAAAGCTAAGAAAATCATTCATGTAAAATGTATTTTATTTAAAAAAAACAGAATAAGGACAAGAAGAATAGAAAAGAAATACAAAATAAATAAATACATCAAGGTCACCTTCATGTGCCCTACAGAACATCAGGTGGGATTAAAAATATATAACAATGAATTAGCAGTTCAAGTAAGGATATATGATATTAGAAGAAACTCCATTTATGAATTATCTTTTCTTTCCTTCTTTGTAGATTGTTCTTTTGTTTCTGCTTGTACCTTTTTTTTAACTTTATTCTTTTTTTCCACCTTACATCCCCCTACACTTCAATCAGACTACAGTAAATCACAGATTTATTTATGTATATCTAAATATATACAAAACACACATATGCCCCTAATATCTCCTGGTTCTGCTCATTTCACTCAACATCAACCCATGCAAGTCTCTCCAGGCTTCTCTGAAATCGTCCTGCTGGTCATTTCTTATAGAACAATAATATTCCATAATATTCATATACCATAATTTATTCAGCCATTCTCCAATTGAT
>JAJPUD010012018.1:28677-51409 GCA_023553655.1 Myrmecobius fasciatus
TACTATTTTTTCTAGATCTGTAAAATAATTTCTTGGGAGTTTGATTGCTATGGAACTAAATAAGTAAATTATTTTGGGTAGTATTGTCATTTTTATCATATTTGCTCAGCCTACCCATGAGCACTTGATGTTTTTCCAATTGACTAAGTCTGATTTTATTTGTGTGGAAAGTGTTTTGTAGTTTGGTTCATATAGTTCCTGACTTTTCCTTGGCAGATACATTCCCAAATATTTTATACTATCAACAGTTATTTTGAATGGAATTTCTTTTTGTATCTCTTGCTGCTGAACTTTGTTGGTAATATACAAAAATGCTGCTGATTTATTTGGATTTATTTTTTATCCTGTCACTTTGCTATAGTTGTGAATTGTTTCTAGTAATTTTTTAGTCGAGTCTCTAGGGTTCTCTAAGTATACCATCATGTCATCTGCAAAGAGTGATAATTTGGTTTCCTCATTACCTACTCTAATTCCTTTAATCTCTTTTTCTTCTCTTACTGCCAAAGCTAACATTTCTAATACCATGTTTAATATATATTAGACTATTTGCAATCTAGGGGTGGGGGTAGGGGAATGGGGGGAAATTGGAACACAAGGTTTTGCAAGGGTTGATGTTGAAGAATTGTCCATGCATCTGTTTTGAAAACAAAAAGCTTTAATGAAATGAAAAAAAAATAACCCTTTGTGTTTTGTTTTCAATTTTCAGCATCCACATTCCCCCTTTTTAGAGAAGTGTCTATTTTTTTCAGTTATATATATTATCCAGCCCCAATATTTGCACTGAATTATTCCTTGTAAGAAAACCAAGGCTACAAAACCTACATAGCTCATCTTTGAAAGAGTCTATGAGGATCTACACTCATATTCCCTCGCTTCATCAAAAAAAAAGATTGATGTGTGAATGTCCCCTCCCCTCTGTGTCTTGGATTGCTGATTAAAATTATATAACATTGAATTCCCTATAATATTCTTCCATTTTTATTATTTTAATTTCATATGACATGTTAAGTAGAATTAACTGTATTGCAAGTACATATAAATTTATTGATATACATGCATGAATGCATGTATACACATAATTATTTTGCATGCATGCATGTGTCAGTGCATGTATATGCATATCTAGTGATCCATAAATCTATCATTCATCTATCTATCTATCTATGTTCAATTATTTCAGACATGTTAAAATCTTTGTGATCTCATTTGAGGTTTTCTTAGCAAAGGTAGTATAGTGATTTGCTATTTCCTTTTCTAACTCTTTACAGATGAGGGAACTGAGACAAACAAGTTTAAAATACTTGCTCAAAGTTACACAGAGTAGTGTTTGAAGCCAGATGTGAACTCAGAAGAATAAATTGTCCTGACTCTAGGGCTAACACTATAATCTGCCATCTAGCTGCCTATATATTTTTGTGTATCTATCTACTTGTCCATCAATCTATTTATTTGTTTCTATATAAATGGAGGAAGTAAGGACTTTAGAGATTATTGAATCCATCCACCCCATTTTACAAATTAAAAACTCATGTCAAGAAATGTTAAGTGATTTGTCCAACATGAAGCACACCATAAATGTGGATTGAAATCTAGTTTCTCTGTCTCCAATTACATTATTTTTCTACAATATCATAATGTCTGTAGACCTATAAACATGACTCTACAGTTTTAGCCTAGATATCAATTCACTCATGTTTTATACACACCTTCATTTTTCCATTATGAGTAGAATATGCATTCAAGATAGGCTTGACCAGAAATACTAGGAGGGGCCCATCACTTATGCACGTATAAAATTTTAGGCAATGATCTGTATGCCTTTTGTTATAAAACATAGTACTTACAACATCTGATAATATGTAATTATAAAGCTGAATATCATTTATTTAAAAATAATTATTATTTCCAATTAATAAAAATCATCCTTTTTTTTCTCAGTGCTTATGTCAATTGAGAAAGAAAGAAAAACAAAAACTATTTCAGAGAGGCATATTTAAGGTAAAGCAAATCTCCCCATGGGCCTTGTAAATGTGTACATAAACATGCTTATATTAAAATATAGAGACAAACTGATATACATGTCTATATATATATATATGTTTATGATATGTGACATTTTGTTTATAACATCAACATGGCTGAAGAGAGAACTTTAAAACTCATGAAATCATTAATATCCAATAGCACCAAGTAAGTATGGCTACTATTACCAGTTATTATTTGAATTTTATGCTATTTAAAGTTTTGAAAATCATTTCAATCTTAACACAATTGTATAAAGCAATTAATAACTAATTAATTTATAAGCCTTTATCAAACATTTATTATGAGGTAGACAATTCACTTAATGCTGGGAATATTCATGCAGTGAATGAATCTGTCATTACTCACAGAGTTCGCATTTCAATTATGGAAATATTAAAAACATACATATATATACACACGTTTGTATATAGATACATACATGCAATTGAGATTGTGGCAGTGTGTGTTCAGTGGTAATCTGCCTGCTAACAACCAACAGTTTAGCAATTCAAACTCTGTATGCTTTGAAGATGAAAAAATAAATCTTGATCACTGAGCAGAAATCACCCATAGTGCCAACTATGCCAAAAAGTATACAATGACTTAGCTAATATAAATGATATGAAGGATATTTGCAATGAAATTCTGGTTTTGGCCTTATTACTGTATGTGTGTGAGTGTGTGAGTGTATGTGTGTGTGTGTGTGTAATATAAGATCTGTTTAAGAAGCTATGACCTTAATAAATGGGTACATTAAGAAAAAAATAGCAAGTAGCAAAAAAGCAGGTAGCCCTATAATACTAAAGCTAAATACTAAAAATATATACTTTGAAATAAACATGCAGAAGGAAGGCAGTCCACACATAGGGACAATGAGAGCAAAAGCAAAAAGGTAAGAGATGGAGTAATGCATAGTAAGATCAGAGAGAAGAATGTGATGGGTAATTTTTGTTTTATGTATTGTCAAGATGATGAAATTGATCCTCACAGAGGTGAAATGTCTGTTCCCTTTGTGCTATAATTGATATGTGGTATAACTGGAATTCTTGGAATCAATTTATACAATGAATGTTTCATTGGGTTTCTACATTATTTCATAGAGTGTGATTCATAAAACTGATTTTGTTTTACCTAGCATTTTCAAAGTTTCTTGCTTAAAGTTAGAATTGTTACTGATGAAGTTTTCCTGGGTAGCATTTATCCCAAAATACAAATTCACTAAATCTGACAGGAGGGAAAATTATAATTTAGCTGTGGTCAACCTTTTTTTTTTTCTTTCATAGTCCCGCTAAGACTGACAATGTGCTAGGAGACAGATTTTGATAATTTGGGACAGGTGCAGGAGTGTGCACATAATAAATCTGTGCTATACAGACAATGATGTGGATCTGATGAGCCAGCTGTCAGGAGCAGACTAGCCAGAATCCACTAAGATAGCAAGGTTTGGGGAAAGGGGGCTATTTCAGCAGGTGCAAAGTACCTCCAAGTAGAATAATGTCTGTCTATTCAATGGAAGGGGGCCAACTGGAATCAATACTGATTTGTAACAGATGAAGAAAGTCATGGAAACACCTGTCAGGCTTTTCGAAGAAAATATATATTGGTGAAATGAACAAGTTTGGTTGCAAAGAATTGTGAAAAGCTATTATATAACAATTAAAATGTGCTTCTATGCAATGCACCATTCCATTAGAATAATTTTTACTGCTCCTTATGCAGAATAATCTTAGATAAGACAAGCACAAATAGATTTTTTCCCCTAAAAGACCACCTATCTATTGCAGGCAATACTTAGATGTTTTTAATGAAGGGAAATCACATTTTCAATATTTTCTAAACATGGAACAAAACAAAAAGAACAGTTTTCCCCCACCAACTATATATTAACTTGATGGTTCTGATTGAGTTCACTTGTTATTATAGATTTATCAATGGAGACTTTAGAATTCAAAACTTTTATTTTATAATTCAATTAACTAAGAAAAAAGTAATGACTGTCCTAAAGTCACATATAAACAAATATGTGACAAATAATATATACAAAATGTGATGGCAGATACTCTAGCTCTAAATGCAGATCTACTTCTACTGTATTTTATGTGTTCAGATTTTTTTTGCATCATAATAAAATAGACAATGAGTCTACAGTTGTAGGTTGATGAACTTGTTGTTCAGTACAGTGTGTCAAGTGATTATTTGTACTTTTTTTACTTTTCAACTTGCTGTGGTATTCTTAACATTAGACATCCTGTCAAATCAGCCAAAATCTCGTGAAACCAGATGTTACCTAAAATAAGCAAGTGTTTTGATGGAACTGACCTGTCAGTCAAAATGGTCTAAATACATTTGAAGGCAATAGCTCATAGACAGGCACATTGATTAAGAGCTGAAATGAATCATAGTTATCCTCTTGAACTGTACCAATGTGTGAATTGAAGTTACTGTTTGGAAGGAAATATGACACAAATGAATTAGCATTCTGGAAAAATAAATTTATAAAATGACACTATGGAATTTTAACCCCACATGTGAAATAAATGTTACTTGGAATTGTAAAAATTCCAAACTCCTGTCATAAATCAGTTCCTTGAAATATGAAAAGACTAAGCGTTTATTGTCATCCCTTGGAACATAAAAATATGCCCTCGTAAGGGGCCTGAGAGGTCAAATTTTCCAATTTTTTTTTCAGATAAGGAAACAGGAGAAATGAAATCTCCCCATGCCACTTATATCACAATTGATTCCCTAATACCGTTAGGGTAAAGTTCTTAGCAATCAGTACACATACATATCTGCATGCACACACATATACATATATACATTATGTTAAATATTTTTCAGCTACATGTAAAAAAATTAAAAGTCATTTGGAAAAATTGTTTTAAATTGTTTCCTTCCCTTACCATACCTCTCTGCTTCAGAAGGCAAGCAATTTGATATAGATTGTATATGTGAAATCATGTGAAACAAACTTCCATATTAACCATGTTTTAAAGAAAACACAAGCACACACACACACAAAGAAAAACTTAAAATAAGTATGCTTCAATTTGTATTCAGAATTCATTGGTTGTGAAGAGAGATAATGTTTTTCATCATGGGTGCTTTGGATTTATTCTTAGATTATTTTCTTGATCAGAGTAGTAGTTTTCAATTTTGATCATCTATATTGCTATTTTTGTATACAAAATGTTCTACTTGTTCTGCTCATTTCACTTTGCATCAGTTTGAATGACATATAGTTTACTTTTGAAAAAGGATTGATGAGATGATGCATCATGTTTTGACTTACTTGTGATGTGAATTTAAGCAAAGCAAAAGCAACACAAAGTTGTCAGGTTCTCTCATTTCCTGAGTAATCAGAATTTCATGGTGATATGAAAGTCAAAATGACTGGCAATGGTCCAAGATACGGTAGATGATGTTCATATCTTCAACACTTGACCAAGCTTTAAGAACTCCAAAGCACCTGCTCCAGCTACATTAATAAGCCTCAGAACAAATTGTTCTCATTTGTTCTTTTTTATCAGGGAAAGTCTTCCCCTGGTTAGGAAAAATATCCTCCAATTTGAAGTTACAATAAAATGTTTCAAACCACTTCCAATTACTCACTGAAGGAAGCCATATACACCCAGAGAGAGGGATATGAAATGTGGACCACAACATAACATTCTCATAGTCTCGATTGATGTTTGCTTACATTGTGTTTCCTTTATCTGATATGTCTTTCGTGTAGATACGATTTTTCTTGCACAACAATGATAAGAGTGGAAATATGTATACATATATTTGATTTGTCAAGTATTTTAACATAATTCACATGTAGTGTATATCCTGCCATCTAGGGGTGGGGTGGGGAGTAGGGGGGGAAATTTGTAACAGAAAGCTTTGTAAGGGTTAATGTTGAAGAATTACCCATACATATGTTTTGCAAATAAAATAATAATAATAATAATAAAATAGATTTGAAATTTATCTGTTACTTTCATCTTGGTTTAGTCCATCTACCAAAATAATTTGACCAGGGTGTGACCCTTATGCATTTTATAACTTCTTGGAGAAATTGGATTGCAAAGGTGGTTGAGGAGCCTTTAAAAGTTCTTGCCAAGCTCTCATATCACAGGTACTGATCCATACTAGCTATTTAAATGTGAACTTTTGTTAAGATTACTGTGTTCTAGGCAACTCTCTAACTCTTTAGGTTACAGGACATTTTTTGACAGTGCAGTGCATTGCAAAGAATGCTACCTCTGACATTTCACAGTATGGGCTCCATTTCCATTTGTCACTTATTGTAACTTGTGCAAATATAGGCAGGTCTCACCAAGCTTTATTTTTTTTTTCTGAAATAAGATTAGTGTATTGAACTAAGTCATTTGTAAGGTGCCTTCTAGTTCAAAATTTATGATCCTGTTAGTTGCATTGGTAGTGAATATTTCTTCACTTAGAGCTACCAAAACCAGTGAAATTGTAGGTTTGGATCAAAACCAAGACAATAATGTATTTTTATAAGGCACAATGTTTATGAACCAAAAAGCAAAAATATGTTCATCCATATATTGGACAAAGTGGAAAAAAATACTTAGAACTTCCCCAAAAAACAATTTGACAAAATATAAGCAATATTGATTGTTTGAAAACCAAAAATGTGTTCCCAGTGTTTAGCACAGTGTCTAACTCCTATACTCTCTTAAAAATTTTCACTGATAATAATATAATTATTATTATATATGTAACATATTATTAGTTATTTTTATTTTTATTTATTTATATTTATATGATATAAATATGCTTATATTTATATCATGTAAATATATTTGTATATTTACATGATATAAATATATATTTACAAATTATTAGTATATTTAGTGTTTTGAAATTGGAAAGTTCTTTAATATTATAACATTTCTATTTCACAAATAATGTCTCAAACAAAAGCAAAAACATATTACTTATTTTCCAAAACAACTACAGGGTATAAAATAAAAAATTAAAAAAATTAAAAAAAAGTATCAACAGGATAATTCAGTTCAGCATTTCTTAGCTTAATCAAAATGTATTGTTTCTGTCATAACATTGTTCAATGATTGCATTTGATCTTTATGCCACTATCCTGATGAGATAAGTTAGGTTATTGCCTCTTCCATTACCAATATGCTACTCCAAGAAGGCTCTCACAAGAAAAAAATCAAATCTGTGAAAGTCCTTTTGTTATTTCTCCCATTCTAATTGGAACTGTAGGGAAAGTTTTTTTCCCTACACTTTTCTCCCCATTCTCCTTTGCCTCATTCTATTTTGTGAATTATTTCACTTTAACTCTAACCTTCTTTTCTCCAATCCATGTAATTCCAAACTAATCCTACTTTAGGCAAAAATGTCTTCCCTGTTGTCTCTTTAGGCACTCTCCTTCCTATCCAGCTTAGTAATACAATTTCTGAATCTTGATCACCATGTACATTGCACTTATTCCGCATGATCTATACTTTTCTCCCTAAAGCTATTATTCAAAAAACCTTGATCCTCAAAGAATCACTACTACTAGTAGTAGGACATTCAACATAAATTGTTGTTTAACATTACAAAACAGGGTAAAGAAAGAATGGCTTAAGAAAAAAAAAGTCTTTATAGTTTTTACTATTTTGAAAAATGCTATGTATGTGTATACTCAGAACCACACACATATGCATATATAATATGCATGCACATAAAATATTAAGAGAGGCAGAGACAGAGAAGACAGAGAAAAACAGACAGAAAGAGAGACATAGAAACAGAGAGACAGAGACAGATACAGACACAGAGAAGGAGAGAGACAGAAATGGAAATGAAGTGACAGAAACAATAAGATAAAGAGATCAAGAAAGAGACAGAGATCTGTCAAATGCAGTGTCTTATCTATGGAACAAAGTGACATCATGTTGTCAGTATCAATATATGGTGTGTCTGACTATGACTCATCACACCAATATAACCTTAGAAGTCTCTATTATAGATTGAATATAAATTTTATGATCATCGGGAAGAAGATGTCATTAAATAGGATTAAAAAGAATGGAAAGGTCGGAAAGAGATATATTGTAAAAAAAAAAAAGACTTTAAAAGTAAAACAGGGTTTTCTGTTTTATTTTAGATATAATAGGAAGCCATTACATTTTAGGATAAAGGTTGATGAAACTAAAGATGGTGTAAGGTATTGGATAGAGAAGAAAAATCTAAGTCAGGTGAAGAAATCAATAAGAAATGTTGAGGATTGTCTCACTGGTTAATAGAAAAGACAAAAATTGAGATAAGATATCCCTGAGATCTAAGATGTTTCCTGAAATAGAGTAATAAATGCTTGTTTACCTGATAAGTGGAGACAATTATACCAATTATACCAATTATAATTATACCAACTATATACCAAGCATTGAGTAAAGTGTTTTATACATATATATATATATATATATATATATATATATAATTTCATTCTTCTACAACCATGGGATATTGGCAGAATTGTCATTATCATTGTCAATAGGAGGAAAATGAGGCAGAAATATGTTAAATGATATTTCGTTCATCACATAGCTAATATATATCTGAAGTCACATTTGATAATATTTCTTTCTGATTGAGGATCTAGAATTTTAACTACTGAGTTACCTAGTCAGAAGTAGCACTGAAGTAAGAATGAAGTAAGCATTGGGCTGAATCTGAAGTCTTTGTATGACTTGAGCAGGACAAGCAAAATGACTTGTCAAAAGGCCTGTTTGTAAATGTTTCATCAAGTCTAAATCAAAGTCTTTTAACTTACATCCATGGTTCCTAGTTATGGTATCTGTAACCAAGCAGCAGAGATCTGTTCCATGTTCCACATTTCAAATAATGGAAAGCAACCATTACATTCTAAGTCTCCTTTTCCCTTATTAAATGTTTCTAGTTCCACTGAGCAGTCTTCAAATTTCATCATTAAAGACTCTTTACCATACTTGATTTAACTTTTTTGGACATCCAGAAGGGGGAGTGGCTCCCAAAATTAAAATAATATAATAATCTGAGAAAGAGAAGAGCAGGGCTAACAAGTTCTAATTCTGAACCTGCTGCCACCTTAATGCTGTCATCTGGAAATGGTTAATGTAATGTTTGAGTGATATTAATTTTTCACATTGCCATTGTCATTCTCCATTACAGTGTAACTTTACATACACAATTTGTTTAATGTCAATGATTACCATTTATCACTAAAATTAAAAATTTTGTCACATGAAATTCAATAATACATTTTAAGTAGAGCTAATTTTCTTCATAAAAATAAAGAATGCTTTAAAGAATAAATAATTTTAATGAAAAATCCATTTGGTAATTGTATAAAATTAGGCAATTTGTAATTTAGAGGGGTATTAATTCTTCCTTAAGAAGCATCATAGGTAAAGAAGCAGGAAAAGGAATAATATCCTCTACTACTCCCCCCCAAATGTAAGAGAGAAAACATCAGAAAATCAGCAGGTCTTATTTAACTCAGGTCAAAGATAACCTTGGAATATGTAATAATGCATGAGCATCATGTTGAAAGTGTATTTGCTGTAAATGCAAAATGCATTTCATTAGAAAAATCTGATTAAAATATTATATAAATGAATTTCTGAGTGATGCTTATTAAAATGATTTTCTGAGCCTTATGGAGGGCTATTCAATGTGATAAGTGGCAACGTGTTCCATGACATTAATTTAATTTGGGTTTATTCAAACTCCTTAATATTACAGTGATTTGAGCTGAATATTTTTTAACTCTTCAGTTGAAGGCTCACGGATTTTTATCAAATGAAGAAAAATTAAAGCTGTGTTCAGGCCTAATAGTAAATCAAACTGACTTAACTCAGGTTAGACTGTTAGTATAGTAATTGTTTCAAGTTCATGATGGATAAATTGTCCAAAATCATTAGAGTGCTTATGAAATATGGCAATCTTCTTAAAGGTTGAAAAAAATTCAAGATTTTTTTTTATTTCAGAAGCCCTGATATCAAATATTAGTAGTGATATTTACTGTCACCTTGTACAAGTTACTTTACCTATCTTTGTCAATAGTTTTCTCTTATGAAATGAAAGGATTGGGCATTATTTCTAAATTTAAAACCTGTGACCCACTTTAATTTATCAAGTCTAAGAAATTGAGATGAATCTTTCAACTTTCTATTACAATATTGCTAATTATGAAATAGAAAAATCCTTTAAGATTGGAGCTGAAATGGTAGAGAAAAGCCACAACATTGCATGAGCTCTCCCCATTTCCCCTGAAAATCAACACTATATCAAAACTCTGAATAGATTTTAAAATGACAGAACTCATAAACATTTGAAATGAAGCAATTATGCAGGTTAATCATGGAAGGAGTTCAGGAAACGTCGTCTCACTTGGGCAGGGGAAACAAAGTCCAGGTCGTACGAGATATCATACTCGTTATCTAGTATTTGATTCATAACTAAAATACAGACCAGCAGCACTAGCTCCTCTATCCTGACTCAGAAGGCCAGTGGTTCAGCAGGCCTTCTGTAAGACCTCCATCCCAAACCAAGAAAGCAAATTTTCAGTCCCCCAAATTTCCCCCCCCAAAAAAAATGGGTCTAGGCTAAACCAAATTAGATCAATGGGGAAGCCGGCAGTACCACCAGTCCCAATAGAATATTCAGTGAGAGGCCCTTGCCCTCTTATGAAACAATATTTGACAATCTCCCTTGTGTCCTGGGAGCAGAATTTAACTTTTAAAAATGAGCATAGGTTCGTATACCATAAAAACCTATGGTGGCAGGAAAGATCACAGCATGAAGCTAGATGAGTACAGCAATGAAAACATGCCTGCTTGTGAAGCAGCAAAGAGGGATATAAACTGCTCTCAAGTTCAAAAGGTATTCTTGGAAGAACACAAAAAGGATTTTAAAAATAAAATAAAAGAGATATAAGAAAAGTGGGGAAAAGAAATGGAAACTGTTCAGAATTATGAACTTTTTTATGAGGGGTGGGGGGAAGCTGGGAAAGCCAGTAATATGGAAAAAGGAAGCACAGAAACTGATTGAAAAAATAACTATTTTAAAAATAGAGTTGGTGAAATAAAAAAAAATCCACTGGAAAAAAAATAACTTTTAAAAATACATTCGGCCAAATGGAAAAATAAGAAAAAAAATGCCAAGAGAAGAAAATAATTCTGTAAAAATTTGAATTCAACAAATGGAAATGAATGACTCAATGAGATATCAAAAATCAGTCAAACAATTGTTTAATGGGAAAAGTAGAATACGATGTAAAATACCTAGTTGGAAGAACAATTAATCTAGGAAATAGAAAATCTAAGACTTGTTGAATTTCCTGAAAGCCATGATTAAAAACAGACAGAGAGAGAAGTGGGGGATGGGGGTGATGCAGACAGAAAGAGACAAAGAGAGAAACAGAGACAGGAAAACAGAAACAGAGAGACAGAGAGAAGCCTGGAAAACACCTTCCAAAAAATCATCAAGGAGATTTGTCCTGATTTGGTGAAACCAGATGGTAAATAGTCATTGAAAGAATCAATAAATCACATGTGAAAGGGACCCCAAAATGAAACCTCTAAGGAGCATTGTATCAGTACTATTATTCAATGTTTTGCAAGAAATGTTAGCTATACAATAAGAGTAGAAAAAAATAAGGAAATTTAAAGTACTCAGTGAGGAAACAAAATTGTCACTCTGCAGATGATGTAATAGTACATCAAACAATCAACTAAAAAAAAAACTACTAGAAATAATTAACAACAATAGCAAAGTTGCAGGACATAAAATAAACCCACATAAGTCATCAACGTTTACTATCAATAAAGCAGTAGCAAGAGATAAGAATACCTTTTTAAAATAACTGTAGACAATATAAATATCAGGGATTGTACCTGCCAAAATAAATTCAGAAATTATATGAACACAATTATAAAACACCTTTAACACACACAAAAAAATTATCAAACCAACTGGAGAGATAATTACTTATAGATAGATTGAGCTAATATAATAAAAATGAAATTCTACGTAAATTAATCTATTTGAGAAGAATCATAAGTCAAGAATATCAGAGCAGTCAATGAAAAAAAAATGAAAAGGAAAGTGGCCTACCTATACCAGACCTAAAAATGTTTTAAAGCAGTAATCATCAAATAAAGCAGCAAAATTTGCTACCATATAAAAAATGTTGTGGACAAATGGAACAAATTACATACACAAGACACAATAGCCAATGACTATAGTAGCTTGCTGATGAGTAAACCAAAATGCTCCAGCTCCTGTAATGAGACACAAACACATAAGACAATGAGACACTATTGGGAAAAAAAATGATGGGAAAATTGGAAAATAGTATGGCAGAAACTAGGCATTTACCAAAATCTCACACCCTATAAATAGTTAAGCTTGGACTGAGTTCAGGTTTTAGATATAAAGAGTGATACTATAAGTGAATTTGTAGAGCAAGGGATAGTCTGCCTTTCCCATATGTGGAGAATGGTGAAATTTATGGCCCCCAAGAGATAGGAAGCATTATGAAATACAAAATAGATAATATTATTGCATTAAATTAAAAAGTTTTGCAGAAACAAAATCAAGCAGTCAAGATCAAAAGGGAAACAGAAAGCTGGGAAGCAATTTTTATAGCCAATGTTTCTGAAAAAAAGTTTCATTTCTTTTTTTTGTCATTAAAAATTTTATTTGCAAAACATATGCATGGGTAATTTTTCATCATTGACCCTTGCAAAGTTTTCTGTTACAATTTTTTCCCTCCTTCCCCCCACCCCTTCCCCTAGATGCAGGAAGTCTAATAGATGTTAATTATGTTAAAATACTTGACAAATCAAATATCTATATACATATTTATGCAGTTATCTTGCTGCACAAGAAAAATTGGATCTATAAGAAAAAAAAAATCTGTGAAGGAAAACATAATGCAAGCAAACATCAATAGAAAGAGTGAAAATGCTATGTTGTGGTCCACCCTCATATCCTATAGACCTCTCCCTGGGTGTATATGGCTTTCTTCATCACTGAACAACTGGAACTGGTTTGAATCATCTTATTGTTGAAGAGAGTCACATCCAAAAGAATTGATCATCATATAGTCTTTTTGCTTGTGTATATCTCCTGGTTCTGCTCATTTCACTCAGCATCAGTTCATGCAAGTCTCTCCAGGCCTCTCTGAAATCATCCTGCTGGTTGTTTCTTACAGAACAATAATATTCCATGACATTCATATACCATAATTTATTCAGCCATTCTCCAATTGATAGTTATCCATTCAGTTTCCAGTTTCTAGCCACTACAAAAAGGGCTGCCACAAACATTTTTGCACATGTGAGTCCCTCTCCTTCCTTTAAGATCTCTTTGGGATATTGGCCCAATAGAAACACTGCTGGCTCAAAGGGGATGCACATTTTGATAACTTTTTGAGCATATTTCCAAGTTGTTCTCCAGAATGGTTGAATCAGTTCACAATTCCACCAACAATGTATCGGTGTCCCAGTTTTCCCACATCCCCTCCAACATTCATCATTATCTTTTCCTGTCATCTTAGCCAATCTGACAGGTGTATAGTGGTACCTCAGAGTTGTCTTAATTTGCATTTCTCTTGTCAATAGTGATTTGGAGCACCTTTTCATATGACTAGAAATGGTTTTAATTTCATCATCAGAAAATTGTCTGTTTATATCCTTTGACCATTTATCCATTGGAGAATGGCTTGAATTCTTAAAAATATGAGACAATTCTCTATATATTTTAGAAATGAGGCCTTTATCAGAACCCTTAAATGTAAAGATGATTTCCCAATTTGATGCTGCCCTCCTAATCTTGTCTGCATTAATTTTGTTTGTACAAAAACTTTTTAACTTAATATAGTCAAAATTATCTGTCTGGTGTTCAGTTAAGAGTTCCAGATCTTCCCTGGACATAAATTTATTCCATCTCCACAGGTCTGAGAGATAAACTAATATTACGTTCCTCTAATTTACTTATAATATCACTCTTTAAATCCAAATCCTGAATCCATTTATATCTTATCTTGGTATGTTAGGTGTGGGTCAAGGCCTAAATTCTTCCACACTAGTTTCCAATTTTCCCAGGAGTTTTTGTTAAATAGTGAGTAGTTATCCCAGAAGCTGGGGTCTTTGGGTTTATCAAAGACTAAATTGCTATAGTTATTGACTAGTTTGTCCTGTGATTCTATCCTATTCTGACTGATTGACTACTCTATTTCTCAGCCAGTACTAAATGGCATTGATGACTGCTGCTTTATAATATACTTTTAGATCTGGTACAGCAAGGCCATCTTCATCACCATTTTTTTTTTCATTAATTCCCTTGAAATTCTTGACCTTTTTTTCTTCCAGATGAACTTTGCCACTATTTTTTTCTAGATCTGTCAAATAATTTCTTGGGAGTTTGATTGATATGGTGCTAAATAAGTAAATTAGTTTAAGTAGTATTGTCATTTTTATTATATTTGTTCAGCCTACGCATGAGCATTTGATATTTTTCCAACTGATTAGGTCTGACTTTATTTGTGTGGAGAAAGTTTCATTTTTAAAATCTGTAGAGAATTGATTCAAATTTATAAATATACAGATCATTCACTTCTTGATAACAGATATGAATAGACAATTCTATGATGATGAAATTAAAGCCATTTTGCTCATATGGAAAAAAAAATTGCTTGCGGGAGGGAGTCAAATGGCAGAGAGGAGACACATCTCTTTTTGAGCTCTTCCCATGACCATCAACAGCAAATCAAGCTTCTGAACTTGTTTTGAGTGACAGACCTACAAATATCGGGACTGTAATAAATTTCAAGCAGAAGATATTTTTGGAGATCTCAGAAAAGTCTGTTTCATTCAGGCACAAAGGAAGGCTGGCTGAGCTCAGAGAGGGCACAGTCCACTTGGAGGAATCTACAGAAGTTTTGGCTGCTGTATTCTGGTTGAAGCTAGAAGATCAGCAAACTAGTTATAACACATCCAATGTAAATGCAAAGGCAAATAGTGAGCCCTTAAACACCAGATTTTCATGATACCTGGCAACATCCATCCAACACTGGAATTTAGTGAGCAGAGAGCCAGCCCAGCCACTGGACAAACTCCCCTTTGCCCTAAAAGCAGACCTCAACATTTTTTATTAAAGTTTTTTTTTAATTTTCAAAACATATACATAGATAATTCTTCAACATAAACCCTTGTACAACCTTGTGTTCCAATTCCCACCCTTTCCCACCGCCTCCCAATATATGTTAAAAATAGTAGAAATATATGTTAACTCCAATATATCCATACATATTTATACAATTATCTTGATGCATAAGAAAAATCAAAGCAAACTGGAAAAATGAGAAAGAAAATAAAATGCAAGCAAACAGCAACAAAAAGAGTGAAATTGCGATGTTGTTAAGTACACTCAGTTCTCACAGTCCTCTCTCTTTGGGTATAGATGACTCTCTTCATCAGAAGATCATTGGGTCTGAATCATCTCATTGTTGAAGAGAGCCATGTCCATCAGAACTGATAGTCATATAACCTTGTTCTTGCCATGTATAATGATCTCTTGGTTCTGCTTATTTCACTTAGCATCAACTCATGTAAGTTTCTCCAGGCTTCTGTGAAATCATCCTGCTGATTGTTTCTTATAGAACAATAATATTCTGTAATATTCATATGCCATAACTTATTCAACCATTCTCCAACTGATGGGCATTGACTTAGTTTGCAATCTCTTGCCACTTAATAAAGGGCTGCCACAAACATTCTTGCACTTGTGAGTCCCTTTCCCTCCTTTAAGGTCTGTTTGTGATAAAAGCCCAGTAGAAACACTGCTGGATGAAAGGGGCTATACATTTTAATAACTCTTTTGTCACAGTTCCAAATTGCTCTCCAAAATGGTGCAATTTATTCACAATTCCAACAATGTATCAGTGTCCCAGTTTTCCCACATCCCCTCCAACATTAGCCAATCTGAGAGGTCTGTAGTGGTATCTCAGAGTTATCAAAATTTGCATTTCTCTGTTCAATAATGATTTAGAACTCTTTTTCATATGACTAAATTATTTCAATTACTTCATTTGAAAATTCAGACCTCAACTTTTAAAAAACATGAGCTAAAAAGCAAAAAGAACTCTAATTGTCAATAGTTTTTTTTTTTCTTTTTATATAGGCAGAGAACAGATTGCAAATACTGAGGACACTAAAAGCATATCATCTCCATACAAACCCTCAAGAAGTGGCATAAATTGGCCTCCATCCAACAAGGTCTTTTGGAAGAACACAAAAGAAACTTTAAAAAGTACTAAAAGAAAAATGGGGAAAGAAAATGAGAATTTTGTAAGAAGATTTGGAAAAAAAAAACAGAAATTATCTGAAGAATATTCCTTATAAAATACATTTAATGAAATGGAAAAAAGCATATAGTTTCTTACAAAGTAGATTTGACAAAATGGAAAAAGAAAACAACTTCCTGAAAAACAGAATTTGTGAAATGAAAAAATAAAGCAGTCCTCTGAAAAATATAAAACAAAAGAAAAAAAATCATAGAACAAAGCATCTCATTTAAAATTCAATTGACCAAATGCAAAAAGAACAAATAACTTAAGGAAATACATCACAATAAATAAGAATTGAACAAATGAAAATAAATGACTCAACAACACAACAAAAATCAGTCAAGCAAATCCAAAAAATAAGAAAAAATTAAGAAAATTTAAAATACTTCATTGGAAAAACAACTGAACTAAAAAATGGACCTAGGAGACAATCTAAGTATTATTGGATTTCCTGAAAAGAAGGGCCTAGACATCATCTTTCAGTAAATCATCGCAGCCTGATATTTTCGAATCAGAAGACAAAATAGCCATTGAAAAAAATTCACTGATAACCTCCTGAAAGAGACCCCAAAATAAAAACCCCAAGGAATATAGTAGCTAAATTTCAGAACTATTGCACCAAGGAAAAATATTGCAAGCAGCCAGAAAGAAACAATTCAAATACTGAGGAGCCACAATCAGGATTACCCAGGAAATAACAGCTTCCATTTTAAAGGATTGAAGGTCTCAGAATACAATATTCTGAAAGGCAAAGGAACTTGTATTGCAGCCAAAAATCAACTAGCCACCTAAAATGAGCATTATCTTTCAGAGAAGAAGATAGACATTCAATGGTACAAGTGAATTTCATTTATTTCTGATGAAAAGACCAGGCCTGAATAAAAAAAAAAAAAATGCCTTCCAAATGTAGAAATCAAGATAAGAATAAAAAGGTGAAAAGAAAAGAAACTGAGAACTATGTCTATATTTAATTTTACTGTGATAATATTAAAAAAAACTATAGTCAGAAAAGGGATTGTATCAGAAAAAGAGAAAAATTGAGGTAAAATGAGGGAATTTTCATCTCATGAAGAGGCAAAGAAGACATTATAATTGAGGTTAAAAAGGGAGGGGAATGAACATTTTGTGAATCTTACTCTCATTAGATTTGGCTTGAAGAGAGAATATCAGACATATTTGGTTTCACAGAGAAACTTGTCTCACTTTATAGGAAAGTGGGAAAGGAAAAAGGAAAGGAAAGGGGGAGGCTAATAGAAGGGAAAGCAGAAGTCTAGGTGAAAGGTAAAAGAAAGGGGCAGGGCTCCTTGACGGAAGTGTTGGTCAGAAGCAAAATACTAGGGAGGAGGGAAAGAAAGAAAGAAAAGAGAAAAGCATAATTTGGGGTAAATAAAATGGCAGGAATTACACACTAGAGTGTCTAGGAATAAATGGAGTTTTCCTTTTGATGTAGTTATGAATGGATCCAACCATTCTGGAGAGCAATTTGGAACTATGCCAAAAGAGTTATCAAATTTTGCATACACTTTGACCCAGCAGTGTTTCTACTGGGCTTATATCCCAAAAAGATCTTAAAGGACAGAAAGAGACTCAAAATGTTTGTGGTAACCCTTTTTGTAGTGGCAAAAAACTGGAAAATGAGTTGATACCCATCAGTTGGATAATATGTTATGGTATGTGAATGTTATGGAATATTATTATTCTGTAAGAAAGAATCAGCCAGGTGAATTCAGAGAAGCCTGGAGAGACTTACATGAACTGATGTTAAGTGAAATGAGCAGAACCAGGAGATTATTGTACACAGCAACAAGTTTATACACTGATCAATTCTAATGGATGTGGCTCTCTTCAACAATGATATGATTCAGACCAGTTCCAATGATCTTGTAATGAAGAGAGCTATTCACACTGAGAAAGAGAACAGTGGGAACTGAGTGTAGATCACAACATAGCATTCACTCTTTTTGTTGTAGTTTGCTTACATTTCATTTTTTCCTCACTTTTTTCCTGTTTGATTTGATTTTTCTTGTGCAGCAAGATAAGTGTATAAATGTGTACACATATATTAGATTTCACATATAGTTCTACCACGTTTAACCTAAAAAATGCTCTAAAACTCTATTGAATAGAGAAGCGCAAATTAAGACAATCCTGAAATACCACTTCACAATTATTAAATTGACTAACATAACAGGAAAAAATAATTATAAATGTTGGAGAATATGAGGCAAAATAGGGATATTTATGCATTTTTGGTGAGAACTGATCTAATCATCCTAATATTTGTAGAGTTTCAAATTATTAAACTATTACAAAAAGGGTATAAAATTGTCCACACTCTTCATTCTATCAGCGTCACTACTGGGTTTGAATTCCAAAAAAAATAGAAAAGGAAGGAAAAGATAGATGAGCAAATATGTTTGTTACAGCTCATATTGTGATGTCAAGAAATTGGAAATTGGGTGGATGCCCAACAGTTGGGGGATTACTGGATAAATTAAATTATGGTATATGTGTGTGATAGAGCATTATTTTCCATGAGAAATGATGACCAGACTGATTCAAGAAGAGCCTAGAAAGATTTACATAAACTGAGGCTAAGGGAAATAAACAGAACTAAAAGAACATTGTATAGAATAACAGCAAGATTATGTGATGATCAATTATGTTAGAATTATTGTTTCTCATCAGTGTGCTAATTCAAATCACTTTCAATAGACTTGGGAAAGAATAGACCATTCACATCTAGCGAGAAATATGGAGATTGAATATGGACCAAAGATCATATTTTCATCCTTTTTGTTTGTGTTGGTTTTTTCTTTGTCTTTTTTGCTGGTTGGTGTGATTTTTCTTGCACAACAAGACACATATGGAAACACATTTGAAAAAATTTCACAGGTTTAATCTATAACAAATTTTTGCTTGCTGCCTTAGGGAGATGGAGGTAAGGATGGAAGAAAAAAAATTGAAACACAAAACCTTAGAAAACTGAATTATTAAAAAAAAATTACATATATTTGGAAAAATAAAATACTATAATTTTTTTAAAATTTAATTAAGTAAAAACTGCAAAGTCAAGATGAGTTCATAGTAAGAGACTGAAGTAAACATAATAAGTGAACAAATAAATAAAAGTTATTTAGGATGTGTTAAGAATGAGACATTGAACCAAATTGGAAAGGTTCATTTTCCATGCACGTTCTTGCATGATGAGATCACTTTCAGAATTTTGTGTTCAGTTCTAGGAGTCACATTGTCCAGAAAATAATGGTAAACTATATAGTATCAAGAGAAGGGCAAACTACATTGGGGAAGGGCCTTGATTTCTTCTCAATTGAAGATTGAGTGAAATTATTGAGAATAGGTAATACAAAGAAGAGAAAACTAGTTGGGATGACACTGGTATGTGAGGAGTTTCCATGTTGAATAGTAATTCTTGTTGAACTTGGGCCATGGAAGGTAAGGCTAGAATCAATGGGTAAAAGTTACCAAGAAAAAATTTGGCCTGTTGACAGAAGCAAATAAATAATTTTTCTAGCAAGTAGATGTTAATAGAATTAGAATGGATACTTTCAGGGGGTAGTTTGTTCTCCTGAAGCAAAAGCTATCTGGTCATTTGCCAGAATGTTTATTGTAGAAGAAAAATTCTTTTGTTTTCAAGAATACATTTACTCATGTGATTCTGGAGGCCCTCCCCAGCTTGTTAATTTTTTGAATTCATGATTTCTCTTTTCAACATATCTAGTAATTTATTCCTCTATTATGCAGTTATAAAAAGTTGGGAAGAGAATATAAATATATGTCATTTTTCTTTTAACACTAGAAATTTGTTCTCATACACAATATTGCTAATTTTATAATATTCACATAACCAAAACTGAAAAAGGGAATACAATAGAGAAGCAAGCCTCTCCTAAGATTGTAACAGCCCTTTTCTCCTTCATTTGTATTCCTTTCCCTAACTTTGCATTTCCTTAGACCAGTCCTAGACCACAAGTAATTGAGCCACAGACAGCCATCTAATGGAAGATAGTTTATGACTTCGCAAACAGAAATAGCTATTAGGTTTTGATATCTTTTAGCAATTCTCTTTCACAGAAAGGGAATTCACAGAAATATTCTTATTCAAAATCCAACTAAATTCACTCCAAAAATACAGTGATAATTATATCATGCCATATTTGTATATATGTTTATATATATACAAATTTATATATACAAAAATTTGTATATATGTTTATATATTGTTTACATGTTTATATATACATATCAATGAATGCACACATACACAGATACATATAAATGTGTCCATATATGTGTATACTTTTTTTTTCATTTAGATTAAAATGTACTGGAATATCCAACTTCACTTGAAAAAAGAATTTGCTGTGATCTGGGACCCATCTGAAGGGATCACAAAAATACTCACTGAAACTTCAATCTATCATACAACAACACTGCATTTTTGCAAAGGAAAGGTCCCTGAGGGCAGTTTAATAATGAGAGGTCAGAGTTTCTATTCTTTATTCTTACTACTTTCTCTGATGTATGTAATATATTTTATATCTTTTCAATAATTTCTTATTTTCTGTTAGGATATTTTTCATCTCAGGTTTATCAGAAAAAAATTAATAATAATAATTGACACATATGGGACAATTAATATTCAACATTTTTCTTAATATAACCTTGCAATATCAGGATTTGAAAGTCCAGTTTGAAATTGTTATAGAATGACTTTATTAAAATTTTCCAAAAATTTCAGGTGAAATGAAATTATAATAATGCTGACTGGAAGACCACAAAAGACTTCTTAGAATTTTTTTTTCCTCTTAGAATGAAATGGATTAGAAATGAGAAAGCCTCATAAAGGTAATAATGCTTATCTGAATTATTCAAGACCATAGAAGAATATGTACATCAGTACTTTTCACACCCAAAGCATAACTTTGGGGAAAAAAAAAACCTGCTTATTATTCCATTAGTCTAAGGAAAAAGTTTCCAAAAAGAATGCTTGTGTCATGATAATTTAAATATTAACTATGTTTGATCCTAATTTATTAATGAAACTCTCATCTTTTTCTGTTCCTCCCTTTAGATAAGCTCAATATCTTTCATGTAGTCCCTTAGATTTAAACAAATCAAGCTATTTTGATCACTTTCAATAAGTCATGTCAATGTAATTTATTTCTGTCTATTTTGAATTGAACTTAAATGAATTAATTTCAATTCATTTTAACTCAATACACAGGTAGCAAGTTCTTTTTTTTGCATCAAGGAATGAACAAAACAAAGAAGTCACTGAGATGATAAAAGTATTTCCTGTCCTCAAAAAACTTATTGCTTGTTTATTTATTCCTTTTTTTTATAAAGCTTTTTATTTACAAAACATATGAGTGACCTTTCAACATTGACCTTTGCAAAAAAACTTTTTTTTTCCCAAGCATTTCCTTTCCTTCCCCCCACCCCCCACCCCTAGATGACAGGTAATCTAATACATGCTGGATAGGATAAATTATATGACAAATACAATACATGTATACATATCTATACAGTTATCTTACTGCACAAGAAACATCAGATCTAGAAAGAGAAGAAGAAAAAAACAACCTAAGAAGGAAAACAGAATGCATGGAAATATTCACAGAAAGCGTTAAAATTCTGTGTTGTGCTTCACTCTCAGTTCCCACAGGCCTCTCTCTGGATGTATATGACTATCTTCATCGCAGCACAACTGGTTTGAATCACATCATTGTTGAAGAGAACCATGTCCATCAAAATTGATCATCGTGTAGTCTTGTTGCTGTGTATAATGTTCTCCTGGTTCTGCTGATTCACTCAGCATCAGTTCATGCAACTCTCTCCAGGCCTCTCTGAAATCCTCCTGTTGGTCATTTCTGACAGAACAATCATATTCCATAACATTCATATACCATAATTTATTCAGCCATTCTCCAATTGATGGGCATCCTTTCAATTTCCAGTTTCTTGCTGCCACAAAACAAACAAAAAGGGCTGCCACAAACATTTTTGCACATCTGGGTCCCTTACCCTCCTTTAAAATCTCTTTGGGATATAGGCCCAGTAGAAACACTGCTGGGTCAAAGGGTATGCACAGTTTGATAACTTTTTGAGCATAGCTCCAAATTGCTCTCCAGAATGGTTGGATCCGTTCACAGTTCCACCAACAATGTATCAGTGTCCCAGTTTTCCCACATCCCCTCCAACAGCTATCATTATCATTTCCTGTCATTTTAGCCAATCTGACAGGTGTGTAGTGGTATCTCAGAGTTGTCTTAATTTGCATTTCTCTGATCAATAGTGACTTGGAGCACCTTTTCATGTGAACGGAAA